>JAXGGA010002730.1:0-115852 GCA_038373865.1 Uloborus plumipes | reverse complement strand
TTATGTCATACTTTGAAGGAATTATAGTTGAATCATAACTAAAAGAGTATTTTTTCTGCTGTATCAATTTTTTGCAAATGAACTTTTAATTTCATACCACGGGCAAAGCCGTGCGGGTACCGCTAGTAAATGAATAAATAAATAAAACGAAGAATTTGAGTCATTTCTGTCGGGTTATAAATTTTTAAGAATTATTGTTCATGAAAAGTTACTTCTTGATATTAACAAGACTTTTTATTAATTATTATTTTTTAAGCGATTTACTAAAATTTGAAATTTTAACTGTATGATACTTTAAACGTCATTCTGGTATATCTCAAAAAATATTTACCATATACTACCATAGCCCATTAAATCCTACTTTTGGAGCACTGTTCCAAAAGACATGTCCGTCGTGCGTCCCACATTAATTCCTGTGATTGTTTCCCTCAATATTTGTCAGTTAACTCTCACAATTCTAAGCAACGAACTCTGTCTTTTAGGGCAAGCTGTCAGCAAACTGCACTTGTCCGCGGCGGGAGGTTTTTACTGAAATTAAGAGCTCTCTCGGCCCTCTTTTGACTCTTAGAACCCAGGGGCGCCCTGAACTGAAATTTTTGGGAGGGGGTAAATTATCAATTTGCCGAATGAAGTTATAATTTTCCCGAATGATAAAATTCAAGCATACACACATGTCGTACACACGTAACACGTTTTGAGAAAAAATAATAGACATAATAAAAAAAAAAAATTGAAAATTGAAAAGAACAATCAACCTAACTGTTGCAATATTGTGTTCAAATTGCCGAATCGTCAACAAAATGTGCCGAATAAGGAAATTTTTAGGAGGTCACGGTGACCTCCATCCAGGCGCTCCTGTTAGGATTTCAGAATGCTGAATTCGCGAACGATTTCCGAAACAAATAAAAAACAAAAACAAAGAAAAAATTTCCCACCACATCTCGTTACAAACTATAATTTCGCTTTCTCCCCCCGTTGCATGTCTATAATCAGGTTAGAAAAATTTTCACATAATATAAGTCATTCGCTTAAGAATGAAAGTCCTACCAATGCACTGCCCATTTATCCATTTGTACGCAATACGCGACAATATTACTATCATCATTTGTATATTTGCATCTTGCTATCTTATGACTTTTGCCACCTCAGTGTACTTATATCTAATACACATCTAGTACTTTATAATTATATTCACTAAAAATATTCTAAATATGCTTACTCATGCTCCTTGAGTTCATTATCATCAAAATTGTTTAACGACACAGAAGCAGGTTTTAATACGAAGGTTGAAACCGCCATTCGCGTAGATCCTGTAAAAATAATAAAATAATTTAATCTCTTGAAAGTTTGTCAGCACTTTACGTGGTCATAGCTCTGTCGGCTAAATAGATTTATAATTAATCTATGCCAGAAATTGAAATGGTGGATTTGGTAATTGAACCGTTGATGGCAGCTCATGACAAACATTACTACTCATCCTATATGGAAGTTGCTGCTTGGTCGCGGTATTGTAGTCACCAGGAGACATTGGCGCTAAACAATGGAGCTTTTAATGTTATGTAATTCTGTTGGACGGTTATGTTCTACTTTAAATGTCATTTAATGACTTGTTTATAGTTCATTTGATGACTTGTTTCAATTTTTAATTGAGCCTTTAGAATGGCTGGTGTGTCATGACTTTTTAAAACTAGCCGCGACCTTGCTGTAGTTTCCAAAGACAAAGCATAAAATACTTGTTAACAAAATATTTTTCTAAATTCTGTGATATATGATATATATATGGAGCCTCGATAATTTGAAGCTTTATAACTCGAATCTTCCTTTATCCCGAAACTTTCATTGGGTCCCTTGATTAATTTCAAGCGAAAACTTGCTTACCTTTCAGTAAACCTAATTAGCTTCGGAACTTCACAAAACGAAAAGGCAATTTAAACTGCACACAGTGTTGTTTCGTATTAAGTAAATTTAGAATAATGCCAAAAAACTCGATCTTAAAGCGAAAATAAACAGTGAAAGAAACAAAATCAAAGTCCATGACTGAAACGCCTACTTACCAAGAAAAAAATTCAGAGTTTTGTTTCCATAATCTGGCAACAATATGTGACTGTAAGGGCCCTGCTCGTTACCATCGTTTCGATGGTAACGCCCTGCTCCACATCAGCGTAAAACGCGACCGAAACTGAAGGCAGAAACTGAAAATCCGGGTACTTTCCTTTTTACGCGGCGTAATCACGGCGTAATAGAGGACCGAAAAAAGTTGCATTTTTAATTTATCCAATAGCCAATAGAAATTCATCGTGAGATGTAAACATTTCTAGCCTTGGCGGCCGCCATTGCTATTATTAATGAAAGTGCAAATTTGGTAAATATTCAAAAGGAGAAGTGAGAAAATACCCATTACTTAATGACAAAAAATCAAGTGAAAAAGCAAAATGGGGGGCAACTAGCAAAAGGCTTAAAATAAGCTTTCAGTTGAGGCTTTTAAAGTACACTATCTCGTTATATGTAATCATGTCAACAATTCCTGTCCTTTGCGAGATTTTTATTATTTTATTCAAAACTCGGCGGGATTACGGGAGTCTAGTTTCTTGGCGAGATTCGAAATAATGGTGTTTCGGCTGCTTTACATTGTAATGGAACTTACAATTTATGACATGCTTTGCTAAATTATTGATTGCTTGGCGAGATTGGAAATATATGTTAATTCCGCTCGTGTATTTACTTATTTTAATTGAGCTTTAAAAAAAAAATGTGACTTTTGGCTGAGATATGGATCGCTTGGCGATAATAAAACTAGCCAATGTTGTGCAATAAAGTTTTAGTGAAATGTTTTGTGTTTTGATAAATACTTCCATTTTTAAATATAGCATACTAGCGGTACCCGCACGGCTTTGCCCGTGGTATAAAATTAAAAGTTCATTTGTAAAAAAATGATATAGCGGAAAAAATACTCTATTTTAGTTATAATTCAACTATAATTCCTTCAAAGTATGATATAAAAATTTGGTATGGACCCTACACTACTTCCTTTTACGTGTAAATTTCTTAGTAGATGCCTTAAGTGCTAAAATAGTGCTTGAAGTGAGCAAGATAACAATTCAAACATTTGCATCCCTAGTTTGCCACGAAACAATGCAAAAAAATGTTTTACAATGATTAATCTCCTAAATATCGCCGATTTTAACATCATTCAGTAGATTTTTCGCAAAATATCGCCAATAGCGCCAAATTGAACCCCCCCCCCCCAAAAAAAAAAAAAAAAATTTTTTTCGCTAAATTTATTGCCAACTTGGCGATATGTCGCCAAATTGACGTCAAACACTTGGTAACCAAAAGCTTGGCGAGATATCGCCAAGTGGTCGCGCCAATTCATATCACTTTGGTCTGCATTGAAAGCACTGATTACCCCATAAAAGGGGTAAATCACCCCCTTGGGGACATTCGAATGCAACCCCAAAGATAGGTGCACAAAAATAAGCCAAAAGAAAAAATAAGAAAAATTTTGTTGCTCACAGAAACCAACAGAAATCTTACCAAAGTTTCAAAGAAGAAGAAAGTTTTCTTTCCTAACTTCAAAAACAAAATAATACATTTTCCGAAATGACATACTTTAGAAAGAACGTTGCAATATCGCAATAAGATAGAAGTAAATATACTGAAATAGAATTGAATGCCAAATTGTAAAAAAGTCGCCAAAAAATTAATTTTTAATATTGTCTTTCATTATTTATTAAATGCAATTATTACTGCAAATTACAGTCCAACAATAAATAATCACATTGCAAAAGTATATTTGGAGCAATTTTTTCTTTTAAACTCAACTGATCCTAAAAATTTTAAGTATTAGTCATAGAAATTTCGTGCATTATTCTTCACAATGATAATAAAAACAATAAACATCGACAGAGATCAACCAGCAAACGATAAATTAAAAGCTAAATTCGTTCACTCAAGCCATTTGCTGCAATTTATATTGAAATAAATTAATAATGAAGTAAAATATGTTTTGCAGACGATGAATTTAGAATGGTACCCTGTATTTTAAGGAAAGGACTCGATTTCTCATTTGATTGACAGGTGCCATCTTATCCCGGTTTTTAATATTTCATTTGACTAATTTTAATAAGGCTTGGAGTTTGGATTGTTACAAAAACAAACACATTTTTAAAATTATTAAGGGAAAAAGAACGAAATAAAAACGTAACCATGGTAACAACATGAAAAGTTGATTTCCGTTGATAAAATAATTCATTTCATCTCTATTTTCAAACAAATTTTATTCGCGAGCAAAGCCATTTTAGAATCGTTTGGCTTGCTTTACTGAAGGTTAGCCTTGAATTCCGGGATTCTAAAAACAATTGTTACAGCTCTCCTAGTGATCGTAGAAACTTCGAAAAAACATCATTTTGTGCAGAAAATTTCAAGCTTTCGAATGACATAAGACTTGAAAATGTGTATGGAATATTTCTTCCCTATTTTATCGAATTTCCGCTAAGAATTCGAATAGAAAAAGAACGAAATGGAATGTTCGAAAAATCGCTTCGAGGTGCAAAACTACATGCTACAAACTAATTTTGTGCCAAGTGGCATGAAAATCGACCGAACGGTTTTGGCGCTACGCGCGTAACAGACAGACAGACAGAAAGAAAGAAAGAAGGACAGACAGAACCACCACCACCTTCAGCTTTATTATTAGTAGAGATTTTTCAAGATTAGCGATTCATTAAAGAGTGTGTAGGTTATTTTACATAATAAAGATTTTTTAAAATTTATTTAAGTTATGGCTTACGTGTTTTATTTTTGACGGCGTATTCAAAAAATATATAAATGCTTCATGGCTTTGAGGGTCTAATTTATTTGGCAAATTAACAGGCACTGATATTTTTTTTTAGGTACAATAACAGCCATAATTTTGAAAACTCGATACGACCCCGAAAACATAGCGTTGCTAACAACTCAAAACAACAAATAATATATTCAACCATCAAATCAAGTTTCATGACATCGTGCTGCATTTGCTGTATTTTTCGCCAAAACATCTACTCAACACTCCGAAGCTTTTTTTTTATCATCTCTAATGCTTAGTATGCTTTCTTCAACAGCAAAAAAAAAAAAGCTATTTTTTTCTTGAAATAAAAAAAAAAAACATTTTTTAAGATTTAAACAATAGAAAATAAATGCAATGCTTAGCGAAATTCACAAAAAATACTTGAATGGAAATTTTATAGCCAGTTTGGTTTGTTTCCGCTAAATATATCCTTTTAAAGCGAAAATAAAAAACCGCCAAGTAAAAAAAAACAGGACTTGGCTCATAACAAGCTTTATCATGATGGGTAATTCCATGCCAACTAATTAAATATCTATTAAAGCTCGGTATTTGTTGCCAATCTTTCACCCAATCATATAATTTCGAATAATGCTTCATAATGAGATATTTTTCCTATTTGTTATCTAAATATCAAATATCCAATGAAAATGCAAGGATTATTCCGTCAGATGGCGCTTTTTTCTGCGCAGAAAAAAAATTCTGCCCAAGTGGAGCACGCGTCCGACCGAAAAGCGACCGAAACCGAAAAAGGAAAATTTTACGCTTCTGCCCAATTTTTCTGCTTTACGTCGATGTGGAGCAGGGCCCTAATACTTTTAAATTGCGGACTTGTTGATTTCAGATTTCGGGGGTCTCAGTGGCCGAGCGGTCCAAGGCGTGTAGCCGATAACTTTGAGACGGTGGGTTCGACTCCCACCCGAGCTCAGGATGTAATTTCCTTCGGATGAATCCTAGTTTAAGGTCCGGCGATAAATTATTAAATCTGGCAACCCACAGAATTATCATTGTATGATTGGATTATTTGGCGATTTTAAGCTAAATTATTGCAACCCTACTACATTATTAAGCTACAGTCTGAAAAAAATCGCCAAACCCGGACCCTAAAGTAGGATTTTACCTTTCCTTCCTTTGTAACGTAATTCTTTCATACATTGTCTGTACAAGATATCTTCTATATCTATAATAAAATAATTTTGGAAAAAAATAGAACCGACTTCAGTTGGAAATTGCTCTAAAAAGTAAAAAATAATTGTTTTCTTTGAACACCATCGAAACTACTTTTAAACATAAGTTTTGAAGTCGGCGCAAAAACAATGTATAGAATCATACGCAACTATAATTCAACTATATACATTTTTATGGATCCAGGTTCTTTAAAAGCATTCGCATACATTTCATTCATTACCATACATTCGTGTAATGGTACAAATATTCTGCTTTTAATTTTCAATGGTTTCTCTGAAAAATGCTGGCAAAATATGGTTAAATATCATTTGAACTATCGTTTTTGCGCCGACTTCAAAACTTATGTTTAAAAGTAGTTTCGATGGTGTTCAAAGAAAACAATTATTTTTTACTTTTTAGAGCAATTTCCAACTGAAGTCGGTTCTATTTTTTTCCAAAATTATTTTATTTTATTCTTTTTAGTGTAAGTGTACTTATGAAATAAGGTAATGTTTCCATTACGGAACTTCACCTAATTTTCTTAAGTAAATGCTCCATAAAATAAACAAAAAGGAAGAAACTATCAACGCGTCTAAAATTATTAACGATTGACACTAAAAAATAATCTTTGTTATTTTCTGGTATTTATTTGTGTACTAGCTTAATCAAAGCCATTTAAATATCAACGGTTTGTCAACTAATTTATATTTCAAAGCAATTCTAGTTTCTCGTTGTTCATAAGAGTTTAACACATACTACGTACGTTACCGCTAATGAGTTTCATGTTAGATTTAGTTAAGCCTTGGTTCAAATTTTTCATCATGATTACTATTAATATTGCTGTTGCGAGGCAAAAAATTTTTGCAACAATGAATTGAAAATTTAATTATTTAATGGGGAAATGACATGAAATTTACTGTTTTCCATAATAACTTTTTTTCTAATGAACAAGTATCGTCATATGAGTACATGGTACCTAAGTTACACCATCTCCTATCGATTGAAAAAAAAAATCGTCCAAATCGGTTCAGTAGATCTGATGTTATATGCGAACAAACAAAAAAAAAAAACATACGCTTTGAATTGATAACCTCCTCCTTTGTTGAAGTCGGTTAAAAATGAGTGTATGTATATATACTTGTTCTCTATACAAATCCACAGTTTGCGTCAGATTTTCATCAAACTTGACACAGAGGTTCCTTGATGCCCTAGAATTATCATAGGCAGGGTCTTAAAATTTTAAAAAATATAAAAAGCTCAAATTAAAATTTTTTGTCGAAAAATGACCCTTATATAGGAATCTAGCCTATTTATATTGTAATCGAGACAGGCCTTTTAGCATTCAAATTGATGAAATTTAAGATTTTTAAATATGAGTATTTTCCAACGATGATTACGATTAAAGTAATGAATTTTCAATTTAAGGCTCACCTATTTCCTTTTAGCATTGAAATAAGTAAAAAACAATCATAATTCATGTGGACTTTATAAAAAGAACCACGGATTTGAATTTCAAATTTGCAATGCGACCACAGTTGCGTCTGTAATGGAGATAAGCCTTCAGAACGAGAAATAGATTTATTTCTGAGTTATAATAATTTTTACTTTGTAGGTGGGAACAATTAATAGAGAAAAGTTAATATTTTAAATTTGGTGGGTGAAATTGATGCAATTTTTTCACTTCCATGCGCATATATTTCATGCCAGTGGACGCGGCAAAGCACAGACAACATTTATCTTTAATTTTCACCTTTTGATAAGACTATTTTTCTGTAAACGTTTAACTTTCTGTAATATTTTAGTTTTTTTCAAAGTTTGTACCTAAGAGACAGATTGATGCAAATTATTTTATACCCATATGAATAGAACTCTTTCAAACTTTTTTCCCCTGAATGCTATGTTGTATTAATAAGCACCCGGGCAACGCCGGGTATTAAGCTAGTATGTAATAAAAATCATATGTAACGGAGGCAAAACACTAGGTTGTAGTCCTCATCAAAAACCTGGGAATTAGCCCGGAACGAAACGAAACGATTTCAGATTTCAGGGGCCACGTGGGCCTAGAGGTAGAGTATTCTCCTCGTAAGCAAGTGGTCGCGGGTTCGAATCCCGCCTTGCCCATGGATGTTATTTCATCCTCTCTGTGCCGTAAATCTGTCCTGTGTTTGTCAGGAGGCAAAGCGCATAGTACGCATTCCTCATGTATGTTGAAGCTGATGGCTTCTGAAAATAAAAATATTTTTGAAAAAAAAAAAATTGAACCGACTTCGGAACTTCACTCAGCAAATGCTCTAAAAAGTAAAAAATAATTTTATTCTTTGAACACCATCGATACTACATTTAAACATAAGTTTTGAAGTCGGCGCAAAAAAGCTAAATAGAATCATTCGAAACTATAAATATAAATTTAAATGAATCCAGGTTCTTTATCCGCATTCGCATTCATTGAAAAATACATATTTATGTAATGGTACAAATATTCAGCTCTCAATTTTCAATGATTTCTCTGAAAATGTTGGCAAAATATAGTAAGCATCATTTTACCTATAGTTTTTGCGCCAACTTCAAAACTTATGTTTAAATGTAGTATCGATGGTGTTCAAAGAATAAAATTATTTTTTACTTTTTAGAGCATTTGCTGAGTGAAGTTCCGAAGTCGGTTCAATTTTTTTTTTTTCAAAAATATTTTTGTTTTATTCTTTTTAGTGTAAATGTTCATATGAAATAAGGAAATGTTTCCATTGCAAAACTTCACCTAATTTTCTTAAGTAAATACTTCATAAAATAAACTAAGAAAAAAAAGAAAGAAAGTATCAACGCGTCTAAAATTTTAAACGATTGACACTAAAAAATAATCCTTGTTATTCTCTGGTATTTATTTGTGTACTAGTTTAATTAAATTAAATATTAACGGCTTTTCAACTAATTTATATTTTAAAACAACAGTAGATTCTCGCAGTTTATAAAATTTCACGACGTATTACATACGTGGCCCGCTAATGAGTTTCATGTTTGCTTCAATTAAGCCTTCATTAAAAATTTTCATGATCATTTTAATAACTGTTTCATATCAATCACGTTCTGTAACAATGGATTTCATATTTAATCTTTTAGGACAAATCGCTTTAAATTTGAGCAAAAATTCGGAGATTTTCCTCACTTTCTTCAGAATTCCTTTATCAAACCTTATGTAAATTAAGACTAATAAAACCTGAAATATTACGAATCAATCAGTACCTGGTACGACTTTCAGTTCGTTGGAGTTCAGGAGAAAAAAGCAGGACATAGAAAGATACTCGGTTTAAAATTTTCAAAAAGACCATAGAAAGGAATTTCATTATGCAATCCAGAGAAGCCTGGCGTTCAAAATGGTCATTATTTCGATTACTGTGATCCCAATTTATTTTTCGAAAGATTTCTGCAGGTTCCCGTTATCGAACCCGGACCACGAGAGGATGGGACCAATCGGAAAGAAAGACCTTTCTAACAAAAAAAGAATTTTTGAAATCGGTCCAGGCGTCTTCGAGTAATCTTGTAATATACCGAAAAAAAAAAATTCTCCGACGAATTGTATAACCTCCTCCTTTGTTGAAGTCGGTTAAAAAAAACGCCTCGACTATACCCAGGTAGCACAAATAACGTTTTATAAACGTTTTTAAGCAGTTGTAACAACGTTAATAACCATTTTACAACGTTTATAAAACGAGGTGTGCTACTTGGGTAGGCATTGGAAACGCTCGCTAGCGGGCGTTTTTATCAACTGCTTGCCCGTTTGCGTTTATCACACTGGGGGGCCTGAAATGTTGAGAGCGTAAAGTGAATTTAGTTGCTAATACGGTTAATCATTGTTGTGAATTAGAGTGCATTAGCTCTTACGCATGCAAACTGTTGAGAAAGTACGGTGGAATTTCCTTTTCCTAGATTTTAGAGATAGAAAATCAAAACAAAAAAATATTGTTACAAATCTTCTAATTTGTGGTTAGTTTTATACTGCTGACTGTTTCATTATTAATTTGTCAAACCCATTAATCTTTCGTGGTCGTTCTGTTACAACCTGATCTGTTGATTTTCCTGCTTTGCACCATATTTGGCGTGAAATCACTAGGCGTCGCCAAGATGGGTGACATTTATCGTCATTTCGAACGTAATTAAAAATTATTAATTGGTACTAGGGTTATTACCCGGCGTTGCACGGGTGCTTATTAAACATAGTGCTGTTTGGTGCTTACAACATAGTGGCTCAAATAGTGTTGCATACAAATAATTGTAGCAGTAATTTTTTTTTCCAACTTGTTTCATGTTTCAAGCTGAAATGAAATATGTGAGCCTTGAATTGATAGTTCATTGTTAATCGTAATCTTTGTCGGAAAATAGTACTCATATTTAAATCTCCCCAAAAACAACAGTGTTGTAAAAAAATCCCCCGCCAAGAAAACCTTAAATACTCAGCCTTAAAAAGTTATGATATCGAGTATTCCCGCCAAGTTTGTGCCAAACTACAACTAACCTGTATGTATAGTTCTTTTAAATTGTTTTCAGTCCTGCCAGGCGAGAAGCTTTGTCTTGTGAGGTGGTTGCTTAATGAGTAAAAACTTCCCGCCTGGCAGGACTGAAAACAATTTAAAAGAACTATACATACAGGTTAGTTGTAGTTTGGCACAAACTTGGCGGGAAAACTCGATATCATAACTTTTTAAGGCTGAGTATTTAAGGTTTTCTTGGCGGGGGATTTTTTTACAACACTGTTGTTTTTGGGGAGATATCACATGTTTTTGCATTAATATTATTTCTTTTCCTGTTTTTTTTTTCTCTTCAAAATTTACTTTGCATGTGTTTTTTTCCCTTCAACATTTTTCTTGGCGGTCCGACATCTGTGGTTTTCTTGGCGGCATGCATTTGGTGCAAAAGTTCAAGGATCTTCTTCAGTCTGGGATAAATTTGAAATCAATCACAATGTACCACCCGAACCGACGCAAAACAAAGCTAGTTGCTAACAATACTACGATTAAATTAAAGTTAAAAAAAAAACCCAACCTTACTGCGATCTCATATTAAATGAACTAATTGAAGATCCATTTAACATTCGAGCGTCGCGCTGGTCTTTCGACCAGCGCAAGATAAACACTCGCGCTCTACTTCTATTGAAAGAAATGGATCAGTCCATGTAGCTGCATTCAAGTCGACCCTTGAACTTGATATACTTTGAGATCCTTGATTAATATTGTCAAATCATGATTTACTACTGAATTATTCATTAAATTGTTAAATGCTCTTAAAATGTAATATGGTCACTCTGACCAGCGCGCGCTCTCGTGTATCGGTATGTCGCGCGCTTTCGGAAGTTAAAGCCTATGCAATAAAATCAATTACAAATATTTTATTTGTTAACAAATAGAAACTGGCAACAGATGAAATTATGAATCATTGAGTTTTCTTTCCTCGTGGCCCAACAATGACAACATAAACGCTCAGATGTTGAACAGAGCTGGTAGATAGAAATCGGACCAATTTTAAGCATTAATAACTCCGGGGTGCGATGACCCGGGGGGTAAATTTTGGGAAAACGTCCTCAATGTCTCATCGAGAATATTCATACCAAAAATCAACACTAAAGACCCCCGGGGAGAAAAGATACGGAAAATAAAAGCGAGGGGGAGGGGGTGGGGGGGTCGAAAAACCCCTATGCCGAGCTTTGGGACAAAATAAATGTGGGTGCAAAAGCAGAGCTCAATCCGAGTTACCGTTTAGTCTGGACCCCTGTCAAACAATTTTTAAAAAGTGCGAAAAATAGCGATTTTATAACATATATCACCCCTCCCCCTGAGGGTCCTGGATGTTTTGCTTTAGTATGTGCCGTCAGGGGCCGCTGGAGATTGAGTATACCAAAAATGAACTCTAAGGATCTTTATGGGGCTGAGATACAGAGGGGTGAAAACCCCGGTTTGGTTAGTCGCGGAAACAGTCCTAGTCGCTCTTTCACATTTTTCTTGGCGACGGAAATTTCTTGGCGGCTTGTATTTGGTTTTCTTGGCGGGGCGGGACGCTCCCGCGTCCCGTGATAATTCACCGATTTAACCGTAATTTCAATGTAAAATTGGTCGCCAAATCTAAATTTATTAACATAGGGAACCGATTGTATCAGGTAGATCAGCCACAGCCATTCTTCCATGATTTTAATGTGAACATTAAAAGGAAAGAAATATAATGTCTTTCGTACCATCTCTTTGAAGTGATTACAATCTAACAGTGACCCTCAAATAATCAAGATTTCACTGGCCGGGAACCTCCTCTGAAGAAAAATTATTATATCCTTTAGTTCAAATGCGCTCCACAACCTTTTAAATTCCACTTAAAGTCATGTTAAAGTTTAAATCAATTCGCCAAATAAATATAAGAGACAGAAAGTTAAGTAAGTAACAGGAGATATTAATTAATCAAATTGAATAAATTTTCAAGGCTTAAATCTATACGCAAATTTAAACCACAAAGTAACTTCAGGGACAAAAGAGCAGCTGATCAGGAAAATGGCTCTAGTGTTTCAGTTCTGCGTAGAGTTAGGCCTTGAAAATTGACTAAATTTGATTAATTAATATCTCCTGTCCTAATTAACGGACAGAAACGTGCTAAAACTTTTCTTTTTCAGAAAAAAAACCCTTTCCAACGATATATAATGTTTTGGGGTGGGGCGAGGTTTTCCCCCCTCAATTATGGCGGATACACCAAAAATGAGACTAATTAATTAATTTAAAAATAACTAATTCGAAATTAAAAATTTGGGCTTCGAGGTGCACGAGGGCGGGGTACGTTCGAATTTTTGAGCCAAGTTTCAGGTCTGTGGGTGCTGCGGGGGCTTCTGGCCAGCGGTTACAAACATACAGACAAACGAACACCGTCATCTTTATATATATAGACTAGCAGTACCCGCCCGGCGGCATTTAAGCATACCGTACTCGATTTTGGACATGCAGAAAGATGCGCGCCATCATTGGTCGAAATGCGTGTCAATCAATCGCCTATCGCCGCCCATAGGTTCGGAAAGTACGGGAAGTGAAAGAAAAATGTCAAAACAGAGTGTAAACGTCGTGCCGGAAGGAGGGTAGGCATTAGCTGCCTTGTCATCATAAAAAAAACATTTATAAGTGTTAAAATCAAGCTAAAAAGTGTTTTATTTCAAAAATAAACGTAGAAATAACTTTTATGCAAATTCATCCCAAAATACGTAGTAGTGCCATCTATCAGTACACACGGAAAACAATTTATGGAAATGCTAATTTATTTTAAAACTTAAAACCAGTGCTCCGAATGTATTGGATTACTGTACTTGATTAATAGAAAAAATGAATATTTGCGCCCTTCTAAAACAGTTCTGAGAGTGCAGCAAAAATACTATATTTTACATTTTTACATATTTTGGATTTTTTTTTTACTAACAAGATAGTATCTTGTATCTAGACGAATTTATTTTTAAGTAAAAGGGGGAAAATATTCCATTTTTACTAAAAGTGTTTGAGATTTAAGGTATAGATTTATTATTTATTATTCTTAATGCGATATGTGTACATGTATTAGCATCTGTTTTACCAGTTCAAGAATTATTAATCATTAGACAGTTAAAATGGTCATATACGTTTTCTTCAAGCAGGAATTTCTATAAAACGCTTTTAGTGATTTTCCGACTACTCATGAATGAAGAAAATTTCCTGATTACTTGCCCTGATGAAGTATCTCGTGCGAACAAGGTACATAAATTTTAAATGAAGACATTAAATGATTTAGTCCCCTTAAAAACCATATTAGTTGGGTTTCGTTTAACATTTCGTCTAGTTAAAAACATAAAATAAAAAGTTTAGTGTCGAGTACTTAGTGCTACCTTAAAATATAATTTTTTCCCTCTCTTAATTTTCAGCTACATCAAACATTCATAGAGCAAAAAGAATGCAAGACAAGCAGAAGAACAAATTATGTATTTATATACCCCAAAGTTATTCCCAGATAGCACTAACGACTTACCCCCCAGAATAGGAAACGAAATGGAATATTTATATCTCTTAAATTCACACGCTTGAAAGTAACATTAAATTCAGCGGATCTACAGAAATCGACAGCTATAATTTCCAATTTTTTATAACCTTGTTAAATGCTTTACTGATGTATAACAGCCTCTCCCTTTGCAAAATAATATATTTTACAATTGATTCAATTATATTTTCCAATATTTAAGCGCCAATGACAAAAAAAGGGTAACGTTAACATAAAGAGATTTAATGTACATTAAAGCAGCCTATAAATTCAAGTTTTAGTTATCTAAAAAAGTTTACTTTGAAATACGAAAAAAAAAAACAAACTTATAAGTTATCCTTATAAATAATTACCTGTTAATCATTTTTAGAAATCACATTTTTACAGAAAACATAAGAGTCGCACAATTTAATTTATAAGCTAATAAATAGAACGTTAAAAAATATTTAAAAAAGCATTTATAAGTAAAATAAGCCTTTTAAAAAACCAAAAATAACCAGTAAACGATTTTTTGATGTATGATAGGCACGATTTTCTCATGTTTCATTGCTATTTGTTTTCTTTTCAAATTCTGGCAAAGAAGTTTGTCATGAACTTAATGTTACTTGTTATAAAAATGCTTTTATCATTTTCTACCACGAAATTATGAAATTTTTAAGTAAATATTCGTCTTTTATTTTTATGGAGAGCTGTACGAATTCATATAGGCTATATCTCAGAATAGCATTGCCTTTGATTTAGCGGCGAAAGGAGGTCTATCGATAAGTCAATTCGACCAATGATAGCACGAATCTTTTCGCATGTCCAAAATCGAGTACGGTATGCTTAAATGCCGCCCGGCGATGCCCGTGCAATAAATGTAAAGGAAGTTAACTAAATGAAGTTTGATTCACTCTAACCCTCTGAAGTAAAATTATTATGTTTGATTCAAATGTGCTCCCCAACCTTTTGAATTCCACTAAAAGTCATATTAAAGTTTAAATCAATTCGTCAGATAAACTAAAAAGACATCAAGTTAAGTAATCTATATACACTGCTCGACATTGAAAATGCAACACCAAGAAGGAGTGGTCAGAAATTCATGCAAATTTTACCGTAGACGCACGCACGTCACTGAGTTATGCAAATGATATGAAATGCGCAGCTCTCCGACGCACGTGAAGTAAGATATAAGAGAATGAAGTTGAAAAGTGGACTATGTTCATGTTGGTTTTTCTGCCAGACTAATTATCGGAGAAATTTGGTTTTTGTCTCGAAGGATAAGTGTGATAGGAGGAAATGCCACGCCGTCTTCAACGAAGACACTTCCAGCATATAGACGACTTTACAAGGGGTATGGTGATCGGACTGAGAAGGGGAGGTTGGTCCATACGTCAAATTGCAGCTGATACCCACATGGATGCAAGCACTGTGCATCGGCTGTGTCGGAGATGGTTGGAAAGAGGAAATGTAGCCACATTGAGGGGTGCAGGTGCAGCCAGAGTGACGTCAGACCGCTTGGGTCGACGGATTCACCGACAAGCTGTGGCGGACCCGCAAGTCACTTGTACGTCGATTCTGCAGCACGTGCAAGGTACCCTGGATGTTCCTGTGTCGACCAGAACTATTTCCCGTGGACTGGTTGCACGTGTGGCCTGCAATCACGGCGCCCGCTAAGAAGACTGCCATTGACCTCACAGCACAGACTCCAACGTTTGGAATGGGGCCGGACCAGAGCGACGTGGATGGCAGAATGGCAAACCGTAGTGTTCTCAGATGAATCCCGCTTCTGTTTGTCCAGCGATAGTCATCGCATATGTGTGTGGCGTCGACGTGGAGAAAGATCGAATCCGGCAGTAACTGTGGAACGGGGGCCGTGGTGGCCCGATCGGTAAGGCATCGGACTCGTGTCCGGAGGGACCCGGGTTCGAAACCCAGCCGATCAAAGATCCACCGCCTTGATTAATGGTGGCTGGGAGGCGTTAAAAATGTCGTGGTCACAAAGTCCTCCAAGTGAAACGATACCTCTGGGGGTGCTGGGCCCTAGGGTTTGCTCGACCCTAGGTTCTGGTTCAAAATTAAGAACAGAGCGCTCTTCAGGGCCCTATCCCGGTTAAACCACGAAGCTGTGGTAGGTACGGGGGACCCTGGAGAGTGTGAAGTGAAGTAACTGTGGAACGCCCCACAGCGCGACAACGTGGCATAATGGTTTGGGGCGCTATTGCATACAATTCCGTAACACCTCTAGTTCGTATTCGGGGCACTATGGCGGCCCAACGATATGTAGATAATGTACTGCGGCCGGTGGCAATCCCCTACCTTCAGGGTCTGCCAAATGCAATTTTTCAACAGGATAACGCCCGGCCTCACAGTGCTCGAATCAGCCAACATGCTCTACGGGGCGTACAGATGCTTTCCTGGCCATCATACTCTCCTGACTTGTCACCAATCGAACATGTGTGGGACGTGATTGGACGCCGTTTGCAGAACCTGTCACTGCCTCGTTCAGAGGACGAACTGTGGCAAATGGTTGAAAGGGAATGGAGTGCCATCCCTCAGGACACCATCCGCAGGCTTATTGACTCCATGCCTAGACGTGTTTCTTCGTGCATCGCTGTCCGCGGTGGTCCTACTTCTTACTGAGCCGACGCCGTCCTCGCTCTAAATTTTGCTTATTTATTTTGAAATAAATATCACTTATTGTTCCATGCTGTCTCTGTCTTCTTACCAAATTTCATCAATTTCTGACCACTCCTTCTTGGTGTTGCATTTTCAATGTCGAGCAGTGTATATAAAGATGACGGTGTTTGTTTGTTCGTTTGTTTGTAACCGCTGGTCAGAAACCCCCACAACACCTACAGACATGAAACTTGGCTCAAAAATTCGAACGTATCCCAGTAAAATGCACCTCGAAGGCCAAATTTTAAATTTCGAATTAGTTATTTTTAAATTAATTAATTAGTTTCATTTTTGGTGCATCCGCCATAATTGAGGGAGGAAAACCTTCCTCCACCCCAAAACATTATACATCGCTGGAAAGGCTTTTTTTTTCTGAAAAAGAAAAGTTTTAGCACGTTTCTGTCCGATAATTAGAATAGAACAGGAGATATTAATTAATCAAATTTAGTCAATTTTCAAGGCCTAACTCTGTACGCAAAACTGAAGCACTAGAGCCATTTTCCAGATCAGCTGCTCTTTTGTCCTTGAAGTTACTTTGCGGTTTAAATTTGCGTATAGATTTAAGCCTTGAAAATTTATTCAATTTGAATAATTAATATCTCCTGTTACTTACTTAACTTTCTGTCTTTTATATTTATTTGGCGAACTGATTGAAACTTTAATATGACTTTAAGTGGAGTTTAAAAGATGGAGCGCACTTGAACTAAAGGACATAATAATTTTAGTTCAGAGGGGTCGAAGGGAATTTAAATTTATTTAGTTGGCTTCCTCAAAATTCGGTGTTACCGAAAATGTCAGAATGGAACTACTATTGTTAAAAAAATAGTGATGGCTATTCAGTTACTCTTCGTATTTGGCGTCGTAAAGTTTGGCCACAATACGGAAATTTACCAAACCTCCCAACCTCTGAAACACTACTTTCTCCAAATCAAAGAAAAAGAAAACGCTCTCGGAAGGAGCAGTAGTTGTTTGCAGTCAAAAGAGTATTTTATTGCATATTTAAAACATGTATTTAATGCCGCCATCACTAAATTTTTAACAATAATAGTTCCATTCTGACATTTTCGGTAACACCGCTATTCAGTTACCCTTTGTATTTGACTCCGTAAAGTTTGGAAACGATCGAGAAATTTACCAAACCTCCAAAATATTGCTTATTTGAGGGTCACTGTTAGATGGTAATCACTTCAAAGAGATGGTGCGAAAGACATTATATTTCTTGCCTTTTAGACAGGCCCGTCATTTAGGGGGGGGGCAGGGGGGGGGACTTTGGGAAATCAATGTATTGACATATAAGTGGGCGTGGTTTTTGCACTTTTTGGTAAATTTTACATTGTGTATGCATCTTTTGCCCAGCCTGGAAAAATTAGAAATGACTTCCCTGCCTACAGACCTGAATCTTGGTACAAAATTTGAGTGTATTCCCGTGAAATGCACTTCGAAGGCCGAGTTCTAAATTTCACATTAGTTATTTTTAAATTAATTAGTTAGTCTCATTTTTGGTGTAATCCACATAACTGAGGGGGGACTTCCCCCACCCCTTAACATTATATATAGCTGGAAACGATGTTTTTTCTCTGAAAAACAAAAGTTTTACCACATTTCTTTCCGTTAATGAGAGCAGGAGATATTAATTACTCAAATTTAGTCAATTTTTAAGGCTTAACTCTATTTGCAAAACTGAAACACTAGGCCCATTTTCCAGACAAACTGCTCTTTCTTCAGTGGTTTAAATTTGACTATGCAGTTAAGATTTGAAAATTGACTAAACTTGAGTAATTGATATCTACTATTACTTAACTTGATGTCTTTTTAGTTTATTTGGCGAATTGATTTAAACTTTGATATGACTTTTAATGGAATTCAAAAGGTTGGGGAGCACATTCGAATCAAATATAATAATTTTACTTCAAAGGGTTAGAGTGAATTAAACTTTATTTGGTTAAATTCCTTTACATTTATTGCACGGGCATCGCCGTGCGGGTACTGCTAGTAGGAGATGTTAATTACTCAAGTTTACTCAATTTTCAAGGCCTAACTCTATACGCAAATTTAAACCACTGAGGAAAGAGTAGTTTGACTGGAAAATGGACCTAGTGTTTCAGTTTTACGACTAGAGTTAAGCCTTGAAAATTGACTAAATGTGAGTAGTTAATATCTCCTACTCTAATTAACGAAGAGAAATGTACTAAAACTTTTGTTTTTCAGAGAAAAAATCCTTTCCAGTTATATATAATGTTAGGGGTGGGGGAAAGTCCCCCCCCCCCTCAGTTATGCGGGATACACCAAAATTGAGACTAATTAATTAATTTAAAAATAACTAATTTGAAATTTAGAATTCGGCCTTCGAAGTACATTTCACGGGGATACACTCAAATTTTGTACCAAGATTCAGGTCTGTAAGTGCTGTGGGGGCTTCTGGCCATCGGTTACAAACATACAAACAGAGCCCGTCATCTTCATATTTATAGACTAGCAGTACCCGCACGGCGATGCCCGTGCAAAAATGTAAAGAAAGTCAACTAAATGAATTTAAATTCACTCCAACCCTCTGAAGTAAAATTATTGTATTCTTTGGTATACGCCCAAAATGTCGCTGGTCAAAATGTCGCTGGTCAAAATGTCGCCGGTCCAAAATGTCGCCGGGCCAAAATGTCGCTGGACAAAATGTCGCCGGTCTCAAATGTCGCGGTCCAAAATGTCGCGGGCAAAAATGTCGAAGGACCAAAATGTCGCGGGCCAAAATGTCGCCGGTCAAAAATGTCGCGTGTCCAAAATGTCGCCGGTCAAAAATGTCGCGTGTCCAAAATGTCGCCGGTCAAAAATGTCGCGTGTCCAAAATGTCGCCGGTCAAAAATGTCGCGTGTCCAAAATGTCGCAGGTCAAAAATGTCGACGGTCCAAAATGTCGCCGGTCAAAAATGTCGCGGGCCAAAATGTCGCCAGTTCAAATGTCGTCAGACAAAAATGTAGAAGGTCCGATATTGATACAGTTAGTATCAAAAATTAAAATATATGAAAAGGCTTTTTTTAAACCGGATTAGCGAAAAATTGTTAATTGCTGTTGATGAACGTGTGCGTTAACAATAGTATGGACTAAAATTTTTGAAAATACTAAAAAAAATTTACCCTTTCGGCTTGTAACTGTTTCGAGCGCTTTCCAAGAAACAAATAGTTTTCAAACAAGCGTACGTTATTTATTTACAATAGCTTATTTCACCGTAACTCGCTATCTACCAACTTAAAAACGAATAGATTAGCAGCCCAAGCCAGGTTTAATTGATATCGAAAGGAAAATTTGTGTGTTAAACAAGAAGTTCTGTCAAGAACTAAACGAGCCTACTTTCCCGTACATCGACATAGGCATTGTAGCATCTGATCAATATTCTCTTGATTATCTAAAACTAAAAATTATGTCAAACATATCTTTTTGCACTTAAAGCTGATTTCTGAAAGCAAAATATACCCCTCTCATCAGATAAAATAGACACGTAAAAAGTAAATAAATGAGTCAATAAAGTTTTGTCGCAAATTTAAAAGAATGTAACTGCTATAGTTCTTCCGTAGAAACATTCCACAATCGTTTTCAAAAGAAAAAAAAAATAAATAAAATAAAAGTACAAAGAACTTCAAAACACATTTTATCAAAGAAAGAAAAAAAAACTCGTTCGTTAATAAATGTCTTGAATTTCATTTTTAATCCGTTGCCAGTTGTTAAATATAAATAAGGAATAAAATGCTCTCGTGAATGAAAAATTTTTGTTAACAAAAAAAAAATCGTCTGGTAAAAAAAAATAATAATAAATTAAACAAAACAAATAAATAAATATACAAAAAATCGTCTGCCCAGTCAGTCATTTTTTCTGAAACTGCATTTCCGCCACGTTTGCGGAGTCGGAGTCGGAATCAGAGTCCTCACAGAAGATTATTCAAAAAAGTACTTTACAATACATTATTTATCAAAACCATTTTCTTACAAAGTTAGTTTGAAGGAAATCCGCCTTGAAGTTCAGAATCAACATTCAATTTAAATTTCTCCGTAGGCGCTCATGTTAAAATGTTTTCTGAACGGTTCATCATTGAACGAAAAATGGTTCAAATTGAAAAGTGAAATATAGGAATGAGCCTCTCCGAGATCTTTCGAACAAAAAAAAGTTTATTCAATTCGGACGGTTCACTTAAAAGTTATTAGGTGGGGAAAGGTTGTTTGAACAGTTCAATGTTGAACAAAAAAAATGTTCAAACTGAAAATTTAAATACGGTAATGAAGCATCCTTGCTGAGATCTTTTGAACAAAAAAAAGTTTGTTTAAATCGGACTGTTCATTCAAAAGTTATTAGGTGTGAGAGCTTGTTTGAACGGTTCAATGTTGAACGAAAAATTGTTCAAATCGGAAATTTAAAAACGGGGATGAAGTATCCTTGCCGAGATCTTTCGAACAAAAAAAAGTTTGTTTAAATCGGACGGTTCACTCAAAAGTTATTAGGGGTGAGAGCTTGTTTGAACGGTTCAATGTTGAACAAAAAATTGTTCAAATCGGAAATTTAAAAACGGGAATAAAGTATTCTTGATAAGATCTTTCGAACAAAAAAAACTTTATTCAATTCGGACGGTTCACTTAAAAGTTATTAGGTGGGGAAAGGTTGCTTGAACGGTTCAATGTTGAACGAAAAACTGTTCAAATCGAAAATGTAGATACGGGAATGAAGTATCCTTGAAAAGACCTTTCGAACAAAAAAAAGTTTGTTCAAATCGGACTGTTCATTCAAAAGTTAGTATCGCGGGACCGGTTGTTTGAACGGCTCAAAGTTGAACCAAAAATTGTTCAAATCGAAAAATCAAATATGGGAATGAGCTGTACTCGCCGAGATCTTTCCAACAAAAAAAAGTTTGTCCAAATCGGAATGTTCATTCAAAAGTTATTAGGGGGGGACAGACAGACCGACAGACCGACCGACCGACAGACCGACCGACAGACCGACCGACGCACAAATTCCCCATCTCAATACCCTACTTTCAAATTTTTAATTTTTCGATATTTATTTCATTTTTTTGTTTCTTTTTGACTTTTTTTTACTTGGCGATATTTTTTGAACTTGGCGATATTTTTTGGACTTGGCGATATTTTTTGGACTTGGCGACATTTTTTAGATGCATTAAGCCAATTTTAATGCTTTTTTCGTCTCTTTTATTTTTAACGGGAAAGTAGGCTAAAAAGAAGTTGAAGAACAGTGAAATGAATAAGACAGATGTACAATGTTTGAAACTTGGTTTCTGTTAAAATTTTTTACATGATCGAAAGCAAGTCTATATTATTTAAATAATAGAGGTCTTTTTATTTTCTTCTTCATAAAATGTGTAAAAGAAATTGGATCAGTGAAAAATTGTCAATTTGGAAGAATTTACACTTTCTGATGTGTGCTGAATTCAATTTTATCGTTTATTTTTTTAAAGGAAAATGTGTAAGTGTGTATCTGCGTGACCCATTTTTTGGGGGCGACTCTACCACAAAACTTACTGCGTAAATTGGAATGAAATTCGGTACATACATATACCAACGAATATGTGGTTCAGTGCTGATTGGTTTTTGCCGCTAGTTCTTCCAAGTTTTTACATGCAAGAATGTAATGGAACGTTTTCAGCATAGCGTGATTAATGTCTGAAGAATGTTCAGACGAAATAAAATAAAAATTGGCCCATAGGAAGCCTTCAGAAGATACGCCACATCATCGAAGAAGCAGAGCAATTGAACTTTTTATTTTTCATTATTTGTGAGTGATGTATATCAAGAAGTAATGCAAGTATTCAGACAAAATTTTGTTTGTAGAATGGTCTTAAAGGGAGAGATGCTTATTCATTTCTGGCGTTAATCAGCTCAGACATGGTTCTGTACCTTCGTTACAATCAGTATTTAAATGTGGAGTTGAATATAATACCATTTTTTCTCTTGACATTTCACCTCCCCTTCCACCACTCAGTTGTTACAAAGAAAGCAATAATTCCATGAACTAATTTGATTTCAAACGTCCCCAAACAACTCTTAAAGAAAATGTTCTATTAGAAAATTGCCGGCTACGCGGTGATTAAACTGTATTCCGTTTTTGCAAAAAAAAAAAAAAAAAAAGCCTTTACAGCAAATTTAATTGTTTAATTTCTTTGTGTGAAAAAAAAATTATCCTAAATATAGTTTAAAAAAACTAAAAAATACGCTTTTAGAGTAAATCAAATTCAAAAGAAGATTTTGAAAACTGTTGAATATCCGCTAAGTTTACATGCACTTATAATATGCATTTTGTGGACGATCGATGCCGAACTCAGAATTAATGTCAAATGCACTTATAATACATCAACATGTAATATAGTTTAGCCTTTAGTAATAATAATGGTATTAAACATATTACTTTTATACGTTTGTAAAGAACGTGAATTTTATTTTTGACTCAGAAGTTACATACATACAAACGAACAAACAAAAAACCTACATGTGAAACTAGTAAAAGCGTATTAAAAAATGAAGACATTTAGCGTCCCTGGGCCCTAAGTACAGCCCTGAAAAAACTATGGCATTATTTTGGTACTGAAATAATTTAAGCTTTAGAAGAAATCAATTTAGTTACATTTTTGTTAATAACTTAAGCTAATTTTCTAAACTGCTACGTTTAAAAAAAGTTACAAAACAGGTGTATTTATCATATTGTGACAATGACAATGACAATGGGTTTTATTCTGGAGCGCTTAGGCGTTCCGCCTGTGATCTCCGATGGAATGAATGTCTTGTGGAGCAGACTTTGATGTGGGGTAAAATGCAAATGAAGGAGGAAGGTGAAAAGCTGGTTGGGCGAGCCCAGAGAAGCAGTGACGAACCAGGATTGGCAGTGGCGTAGGAAGGTGGGGGCGAGGGGGGCGGCCCGCCCCGGGTGCCAGCTATGGAGGGGGTGACAAAAACTGCCCGTGCTGAATTTGAACTTTTGTGTCCCCTCTCTCCGAAAAAAAAACCACATTTATAAAATTGGCATGAGTTCTTGCAACTCATGCCAATCTATTTATTGCATAAATATGTGCTTGAATGATATGGCGTGAGCTTAATGAAATATGGGGAGGGGAGGGGGTATTGTCTTTTGCCGTACACAAGAAATTTTACATTCCTTCTTTTACTGGAGAAAAATTATCACGTTAGGTAGAGGTTCCGAAACTGGTGCTGTGGTACATAGGGGTGCTTCAGCGATAGATGAGGGGTGCTGCGAGGAACCAATGATATCAGGCTCAAAAAAAAAAAAAAAACCTGACAGATAAATTCAAGTACTTTTCTAAAATTGAAATACGAGCTATGATTTTTCATCGGGGCGAACCCAGCATGAGGGCAATACCCCCCCCCCCCCGTCGGAAGCTGTTGACCCCCATCGGAAGTAATTTTGCAGTCTTATTTTCAAAATTACATCAGGCTTTTTCTTCCAGTCTACTGGACATAAAACTGCCGCCGATAGCCGTTTGCCTCTTTTTTTCCTACTCTCGATCGGACGACTGTGTGAAAAAAGGGAAAGACATCCCCCTTGGGGGGGGGGGGGGCTCCTTCAGGACCTCGGGATATGGCCTTGCCCAAGGATTACGAGTAACGTCGGACCCGTCTGGCCTTTGGGACGTGGATCTTATGTTCCTCGTTGTTATTTCCTTCGTCAAAAAGGTAACACAGAAAGAAATGATTACTGTTCGCTTTTAATTTAATAATTAATTCAAATGCATGTGTTTTTCGTTTTAAAATACATGTGAATAAATGGGAAACATATCGGAAAATAGTTTAGCAAACGTTTTAATTTACTGTCATATTATGACAATGGCGTAAAAATTTTGGAGGGGCTCATATGACCAGGCTTCAGGGCCGTCATTTCAGGTTTTTCCGGGGGACTTCAAAAGGTGCAAAAACAATGCAATTTCATCGGAAAACTACAAAAACCACTCCCACTTATATATAAATGCATTGATTTCTCAAAGCCAGGGGGAAGGCAATTGACCCCCCCCCCCCCGACCCCAAAAATGACGGGCCTGCCAGGGCTTAAGCACCCCCCTCACATACACACTTTTTTTTTTTTTAATTTTACAATATAAAGTTATTGGAAAAGGAAGTTTTAGTGTCAGATCTAGGCTTAAGCACCCCCCCCCCTCAAATACACACTTTTTAAAAAAATTTACAATATAAAGTTATTGGAAAAGGAAGCTTTAGTGTCAGATCTTTCGGGGATGGGACGATTTTTCTGTGGTCATAAAGAAGAGATGGAAAAGGCTCTGAGCTCACTGCGGAATTTTTTTCAGAATTGAAGTTATTTATGGCTGACTTTGATGACGTCAGGGGTTTAGGGCTCCCCCCGAGAACCTTCTGAAACTGAAATTACAATATTAATACACGGCTGGTGTCAAGGGTGCCCACAGAAGGGGGGGGGGGATTATAGTGCAAGTTGCGCCATCAATATTTTTGGGGGGATTTCTTTTAACTAATTTATTTATTTATTTCATTATTTATTACTGTTTTTTAATTTAAATTATTTACTGATTTTTTTAAATCTAAATTATTCATTAATTAGTTTTTTTAATTTAAATTGTTTACCGATTTTTTAAAAAAATTAAATAATTCATTAATTTATTTTTTAATTTAAATTATTTTTTTATTATTATCTGTTTATTTATTTATTTTGTGTGTGTGCTTGGAATGTCTGAAAGGGAAAAAAAGCGATTTCATTATGCGCATTATTAATACTTTTAAAAAATTAATAATACATAAAAAATAATAGTTCATCAAAAAAATAAATCATATTTAAAAAATTTAATAAAATAAAAAAGAGAGGTAAAAGTAAAAATAAAAAGCACAAGAAGGTTGTGAAAAATTGTGGGGGGGGGGGGATTTGCACCATTGAGCTTAGGGGGGATGGGCACTCCTGGCTGGTGCACAGAAAAAATGCCCCCCCCCCCCCATTTTTTCAATGTAGAAATGTAGGGTCAAGAAATGTAGTTGGGGCAGCATCTCCATAAGCTGTTTTTTTATATAGCAACATTTTTTTTTTTACATGATTGGATTTTAACGTTACTGATTAAATGACCTGTAAAAATGTCTGAGAAGTGAATTAAAAATTACAACAGAAGGCCCCATTCCGATTCAAAGCTCTATTTTTATGATATAACATGAAAAAAAGTCTATTTTGAGGAATATTCAGCTTTTACTTTTGTGAAATAAACCAATCCATTGAGTAAAAAATCATTTTTCATTGAACATTACTTTTTAACTCTGAAAAGTGAGGGGGCAAGATCCCTTTACTTTTGGAAGTGAGGTGGCACTCCCCTTGCCCCTGTAGTAGAGGGGCTATGGTCCAAAATATAGCCGGAAACTGCATTTTGTGATAAAAGCATAAAAGTTGGTATGCATGTAGACAATATATTTATAAACATTTTTAGAAGGGGAGCCATTTCGAAATCCCCACCCAAACCCCCTCCGGCGGCCATTTTTGGTCTAAAATTCCGAAATTGCATTTCTTATTTCTTTTTCAAAAAAACACCTTTTTTATCATCTTATTAGAGTTCAATTATGTTAAACAAAGTTTAGAAAGCCGTCAAAATAGCTTAAAATCGATTAATTTTAATAATCTCATTAAAAATTCGTTTTTTTTCTAAAAAACTGAAATTGATCAGAATATTCCAAATTGTTTTCAGTGCAGGTTTAAGGGTGTCTAACTATGTATTTGAAAGCACTATATTGAAGAAAAACAATTGAGTTGCATTAAAATCCCAGCAATCCGAACCCCAAAAATCCGAAACTTTGGAAAACCCGAGCATATTTTTTAAAACTTACTCATAAAAATTTATTGCAAAACTGAAAATGAAAACAGCAATTAAAAATCATAAGTAAAGCTACTACTTTTTCAAAACTTAAAAAAACCGTTTGAATTGTTACTTAAGAATGAATATTTATCTTTGATTAATTAAAATAAAACCAGTTTTCTTTATGGACGAAAAGTAATAAAAAAACTTCAAACATTTTGAAAAAAATTACGCAATGTCTAGGAAATTTCACTCACATTCAGCAGGATTATAAGTTACGCTTGCACCTATAAAATAGGGGGGAGGGGGAGGCACGATCATATTTTTATACAACTGCGAAATTCTAAAGAAAAAGCTTTAAAACAAATTTCAAGTTTTTTTGTCATTAAACGATTTGAGAAGTTTGTTCTCTAATTCTAAAAGATGAGAGAAGAAAAAAATAATTGCTGTAATAAAAAGTTTAGTGATGTGTTAATTAAGCAACATCTCTACTACTTATCATATTGTGCTGTTATTGAAAGGTAACCCTTTATAACAAAAGAAACAACTGAATTTCAATATAAATCTGAGCAAGTAATTATATCGCCGTTCCGGAAGAACAATGACGTAACTGAAAACATTTGTCAAATGCAAATACGTCACTGTTCTTCCGGAACAGCGATATACAATGATTATGTGTAATGACTATATGGATGGCATTATGCAAAAAGGAGTTAACCCACAAAACATAAAAAAATGAGTTATCCAACTCTGATGTTAAAATATGTTGCTTTCTACATTAAGCAAAAATGATTTAAGCCCTATCAGCGTTTCATGGTAACATATCATTGGAAAAATTGATATAGAGCTCATGATTTGCCCGAGTTTGTTGACTTTAAAGCCCATTATCTCAAAATCGGGTTTTTGTGGATTATCTCCTTTTTGCATAATGCCATCCATATACAAGCTGATTTTACGTATTTGAACTGGCTAGTAATTTACATAGATATACAACATTTTCCATTGCAGAATTTACACATTGGTGCACACAGTCCATTTTTGAAGCACCAACAAATTTTTAAGAGCAGTTTGTTTTACACTTGCATGACGTTTATTCGCTTAAGACATTTCACCTCTTTCAAGAATTCATTTGTTAATTTAGTTTCTTGTTTCTATGAAAAGCATTTCTGACTTATTTAATCCATCAAAATTAGATTGTGGTGGTTCCTTCACTGAAAGATATGCTGTATTTACAAATAATGATACCTGATGTGGTAACTGAGCGACCTCATTAGAAGATGGTATTTCGGGAAATATAAGAGGAATTTTTGAGCCTTGCTGCTGAAGTGGCACATGCTGAAACAATGAAATGCTTGTTATATGGAAAGAGTCCTTGTTTGTTGTACTACTAGAGTTCTAATAAAAATTATCGTGCGCGGCCGGTGTAAAAACAAAAAAACCTGAAATGTGAGGGAAATGTAGTTTTATATTTATCAATTTGTTTCACTGATGCTTTGCAGTCCAGTAGAAATCTTTAGAAACCTTGGGTAAGAAATGAAAAGTTCCAAAATATGCATTATGTCAACAAGACTTTTTCTTCTAGTCTGTTCGTATACTTTAATGGCCAAATAAACAGGTATTGATTGTTCCTTGTCCCCTTGATGCTTGATAGTTTGCTTTGTTAATTTGTTTGAAGTATATATATATGCATATTAAATACTATCAACTGACAAATTGCAAGTAATTGTTGAGAAGGAAGACCATCAATATTGCAAGTACCATATAACAAGTTATTTAAAAGGACGGAAGAAGAAGATCAACAGCTTCTTGCTGACTCTTCAAATCCGCCTTCAACGCTGACAGTTGACTTTCAAATGCGTGTCCTAGTGGAATTCACTATCATGTCACTTGCGACAGCATCTTCGAAACTGCTAGTACTGGATACATATTGATTCACTTACCTTTACAAACTAAAACATATTCAAAGCCTGATTTCTCTGCATGCAAATGTCCATGTCCAAAGTGTGATAACATCTTTGCTCTAAGCCCGGTAGCATTTAAGCATACCGTACTCGATTTTGGACATGCGAAAAGATTCGCGCTATCATTGGTCGAATCGACTTATTGATAGATCTCCTTTTGACGCCAAAACAAAGGCAATACTATTCTGAGATACAGCCTATATGAATTCGCACAGGTCTTCATAAAAATAAAAGACGAATATTTACTTAAAAATTACATAATTTCGTGGTAGAAAATGGTAAAAGCATTTTTATACCATTAGCATTTAGACTACTTTAATGTGCATTAAATCTTTTTGTGTATACGTTATATCTTTTTTTGTTATTGGTGCTAAAATATTGGAAAATATAATTGAATCAATTATAAAATATATTATTTTGCAAAGGGAGGGGCTGTTATTCATCAGTAAAGCTTTTAACAAGGTAATAAAAATTTGGAAATTATTACTGTCGATTTCTGTAAGTCCGTTGAATTTAATGTTACTTTCGAGCTTGTGAATTTAATAGATATAAATATTCCATTTCGTTTCGTTTCCTATTCTGGTAAATCGTTAGTGCTATCTGTAAATAACTTTGGGGTATATAAACACATAATTTGTTCTTCTGCTTGTCTTGCATTCTTTTTGCTCCATGAATGTTTGATGTAACTGAAAATTAAGACAGGGGAAAAAATTTCATACTTTAAGGTAGCACTAAGTACTCGACAACTTTTTTTTTTTTTTTCAACTTTTTTTCTTTTTTTAAACATTTTTTTTTTTTTCAATTAGACGACATGCTAAACGATATCCAAAAAATATGGTTTTTAAGGAGACTAAATCATTTAATTTCTTCATTTAAAATTTATGTACCTTGTCCCCACGAGATACTT
Organism: Uloborus plumipes; assembly: GCA_038373865.1. Classification (NCBI taxonomy): domain Eukaryota; kingdom Metazoa; phylum Arthropoda; class Arachnida; order Araneae; family Uloboridae; genus Uloborus; species Uloborus plumipes. Next base: position 86,512 of record JAXGGA010002730.1, on the reverse strand, counting down.
CATCAGGGCCAATAATCAGGAAATTTTCTTCATTAATAACTAGTCGGATAATCACTTCAAACGTTTAATAGAAATTCCTGTTTAAAGAAAATGTATATGAACATTTTTAAATGTCTAATGATTAGTAATTCTTGAACTGATAAAACGGATGCTAATACATGTACATTGTACATATATCGCATTGAGAGTAATAATAAAAGAATATCTATCCCTAAATCTCAAACACTGTAGTAAACATTTAATATTTTCCCCCTTTTACTCAAGAATAAATTTCTAAGATACTATCTTATTTGTAAAAAATATCAAAAATGTGTAAATACATAAAGTATAGTATTTTTGCAGCACTTTCAGAACTGTTTTAGAAGGGCGCTAATATTCATTTTTCCTATTATTCATGAACAGTAGTAATCCAATACATTTGGAGCACTGGTTTTAAGTTTTAAAAGAAAATTGCATTTCCATAAATTGCTTTCCGTGTTTACATATAGATGGCACTACTCCGTGTTTTGGGATGAATTTGCATAGAAGTTATTTATGTTTGTTTTGGAAATAAAACACTTTTTAGCTTGATTCTAAAAACTCTAAATGTTTATTTTACGATGTCAAGACAGTTAATACCTATTCTCTCCCACCCCCCTGCCTAGCACGACGTACGACGTTTAAACTCTGTTCTGACATTTTTCTTTCACTTCCCGTACTTTCTGAACCTATGGGCGGCGTTAGGCGATTGATTGACACGCAATCGACCAATGATGGCGCGTATCTTTTCGCATGTCCAAAATCGAGTACGGTATGCTTAAATGCAGCCCGGTATTGTCAACATCATTAGCAAATTTATTTTCGATAAATTATGTTGTAGCATAAGTTTTCGATTCCTTCAGAATAATATTTTAGTAGAACGAATATTCTGAAAATCGGATACTTATCACCTTTGTTAACTCTAAGATTTTGCAAGTAAGAAATTACTCGGTGTAGGGCAATTAATTCAATTCGTGAATAAATATTTTCCTCAGAACAATCATTTGCTGTCCTTCATGAGTGATAAAGTTTTACAAGTAAAGTTTTACGAATGCAAGTACGGTGGTACTTGCATTCTTGAGCTATTATGTCAGCTTGCGCCAACTTAGCAGTGAGCGTACTGTCTGCTTTTACCAACACGCAATTTCGTATTTTCTGTCAACTGATTTCGTCAGAACTAGATGTAACTCCTGTCGATTTTCACCAGGCTTATCAAAAAAGAAACACAAATCTGGAAAGGATGAAGTGCATTTCTTTCTCTTCTGGTGAACTGAAGCCTCTTCAAAATGTTTACTTACGTGGCACTCTTCAAAGTTTTCCTTTCTTTTTCTTTCTTCAGCTCTTCTGACTTTTGTACTGTTTACCTCAAGCTACAAGATTTATGTCACTTATCCCTCTTTTCATTAAATTTTAAAGATACAAATAATTCTTCAAATTTAAATCTACCTACATTTACGAAGTCTGATAATTGCCTAATTTTTTCCTGTTTTGACAGAATTTCGAACATTGCTTCATAGCCTCAGTACAAGACTGATACATTTAAAGTTGCTGCAGGGCACAATAGATTTTTTTAGAGTTAATTTCGAACAGAAAATAAATTTAATCCAGTAAATATCTGTTGTAATAATTTTGGTAAAAACAACATTTCCTGGGGTTGTTTTTACCAAACATAACCCCAGGTTGCCATTTAAACTTTTTAACCATTAAAGCTTTAATAATGCCATTTAAATTTTTAAGCATTAAACTTTACCATTTAAACTTTAACACTTAAACAAAATTAAAATAAATGCATTTAAAATAATACTTTTGAACATGTAAAACCATAAGACTATGAGAAACCGTAACTTGTAAAAATATGAGCATTTTTCCTAATCTCGATCCATATAAATAGCATTTACGGGAACATATGAACAATGACACATGTTACCAATGATAAACACACTGGAAAATATTCGTCACCTAATGAACTACCATATTTGAAGAAAAAAAATCAACAACGGCAACAGTAATAAAAATTAGAGGAAAAATAAATTTAAAACTAAAACTTTAAAATTTCTGAAATTGAAACTTTAAATTTTATTTTGGTAGAATCATGCTATCTTGACATTAACTTTTCCCTCGGGGGAGGGGGTTCTTGTGCTTTTGTACCCTTGGGGAACATTTTCGATGATGTGTGCTTAGTCATAAAAATGAGAGGTATCATGACCGGATAATTGAACAGTTCGGTCAATTAGGATCCGGATAACCGGCACCTTACTTTTTTTAAACATTTATTTAATGTATATTAACATTCTTAAACCATTAATGCATTTATGAGGGGAGGGAATTCACTTCCACGAATTTATTCTTAAAAAATATCGATTTGCCAAAAAAAAAGCATTTTTGGGTGATTATTTTTAAAATTAGGCTCTAAGTAGAGCTTTAAACGATAAAAAATACAATAAACGCCTATGTAGTGACATATCCAATGATTTAAGAAGAAAATAATAATAATAATTACAAAAAAGCGCCATTTCTAGTTTTGGACCAAAAATGGCCGCTAAGAGGGGTTTGTGGGGGATTTCCGATTGGCTCCCCTTCTAAAAATGTTTTTTTATACATTGTCTACAAACCTACCAAGTTTAATGATTTTATCACAAAATGCAGTTTCTTTTCCCGTAGCCCCCTCACTACTGTACGAGCCGCCAGTGACAATATTAGACTATCTTTGGTAGTAAAGTTAGGGAAAGGTGGTTCGTGAACTCCCTAACAGAAATGTTTTTGATTAATATCCTAAAACCCAATTAGACTATCTTTAACCCATTAGTGCCTAGCGTCCCTTTTTAGGGAAGGTCCAAAAAGCGTGTCTGAATTTTCCAAAAATGAACATTTCAACCAAATAATTGTGTTCAATTATTACTTTGGTATTGCTTCAATTCTGTATTAACAGATTTCAGCACATAACCGCTGTAAAGTGTGATCTGTAGCCATTTGATTATGATCTTTATCAAAAATTACATCGTTCACAATCTCAAGAACAAAAAGCTAAGTTTTTAAAGTTATTAACAAGTAAATCTATATGTGTTTGATATATGTGCTACTTTGATCGATGTTTTAGTTTACCTTTTTTTGCAATTTTGTAAATTTTAAATTTTTTTAGGATTTTATAGCAATTAAGGAGCGTCCCTAAAAACGGACGCTAGGCACCAAAGGCTGCATTGTTTAACCGTTGCTGATTTCTTGAATCTATAATTTATATCAAAAGAAGTTAGTAAATGTTTTTAGACTGAAAAACAGATAATAATTGTCATTTTTAAAACTTATTTTATTTTCAAAATCCAATTAAATTAAATTAATTAATATATATAAACTTAATTATACAATGTTCTTAAATATTTTCTCTTCTTTTATTTTAATTACAGAAAATACTCAAGGTAAATTTTGAAAGAAAGCTATTTCAAAAATGTAATTCTTTAAAACACTGATTATTCGTTGTATTTAATTACTTTTCCATTATGCATTTAGGTGTTCATTATTGTTTAGTCTGACTGTTGGGGGGGGGGAAGAAGCCCTAAGCTGTTTCAGAAGCTTAGCATTTCACCTTGATGAAGAATTCAAGGATTGCATGTGTGTCTGTTGTTTGGGAAAGGGGGGGGGGTTGCAGATTTAATTTCAGAATTCCCTGAGCATGCCAATTTTGATCTCTACTGTGACAATTTATTTACTTCTCTTGCGCTCCTACGGGTTTATTTGTCTCAGAAAGGTTTTGTGCAAGAATCGGATTAAAAAATGCTCATGAACTAAAGTTACGTTATTCAAAAAAAAAAAAAAAGAGAGGAAGTTTTGAATAAATGTCGATGACAGGTAAAATAATATTACGTTGGTTCGGTGGAATAATAGCAATGTCATAACTATTGCATTGAATCTTCATGGAATTTATCCTATTGTAAAGACTAAGCGATTGTCCAATAGCGAAAAGAAAGTAATTGAAATTGATGAACCAAATATATATGGTTGCTTAATACAATCGTTGCATAGTTAAAAAAATCCCATGCATCAAATATCGGGAACTACCACCGGTTTTTGATCCACTCTAAAAAATGGTGGTAGCCTCTCTTCGTTTTTATTTTAGAAGCTGCTGCACAACATGCATTGAGCTCAAGAGAATTGAGTTAGGTATTATGGGGCTAGTTGTTATATTTCTTTAAATAAGACTCAGGTAAGATGTGCCCATTGAAGTAAAAAAGCTTATCGGAATGCAGCAAATACAATGCGTAGGTTTGCAGAACAAATGTTTTGCTGACTTTCATACTCAACAATACCAATATTCCCTTGTAGTCTGAATCTACTTCCCAGTTTATGTTAATTGCTGCTTTTATTTCTTCTTATAAATTGTCATTTTCAATATTACATCGTAAGCAGAAAAAAAATTTTGGTAAAAAAGTATGTACCCTCTGGTGCCTAGCGTCCCTTTTTAGGGACGATTTTTCTTTCTTAAATAAAAAATTTATTTTTTACATGATAATTTTTTAACTATTTTTCCTGTCTATTAAACACTATTTGTCCCCAGTATACAAAGTATCGTTGAAAAAAAAAAAGTCAGGCATTAATGGGTTAATAACGTTAAAAAAGTTAGGAGGAGTGTTAATAAGAAATTTTGTGATATTAAAGTTTCAAGAATGCACCTTTACGATATAATTTGTTGGAAAGAGAGGCCTGTCTCTCTCGGTTTAAGGTCTAAAAATGCATTTTTAGGCTATATGTTCGGAGCTTTTAGGGGATGGGAAGGGGTTTTGAGGTTTCTCCTTAAATTTTTCAGTATTGAATATTAAAACTGATACTTTAAAATTATCAGGGGGATGTTAGGTTGAGAAATTTGGGAGCTCTCTTTTCTAAACACTCATTCGGAAATTAACCTTTGAAGACATTAGACAGGTCACAGGGAGATCTCTACCAGAAATAGTTTTAACTTTAAATTTTTGAAAGGGCCTTCTGAGACTACCCCTTATAAACGCCCTCGTATTATGAGATACAATTATGATTCTTCTACTGTTATATATTAGTAGAAGAATCAGACATAGACAGGCAGGACGTAACTGTCGTCCGCTGTTGAGACATTAAAAATGATTGACACACCTAGTCCTACCAATTTAACTCAAAAACTCAACAATTTGTACCAATAAATGTTCAAAAATAGAATCTATTTTAAGTGGTATGTATATTATAGGGTGCATATAGGAAAGATCATTGTAATGCCTTTGTAAGATTTTATCTAAAAATTAAAAGTCAAAACTCATTAAAATTTTAGTTTTTATAACTGAAATTTCAATAAAAATTAAGGGGGGAGTGCCTTTGAACCCCTTTTAATACCATGGGGTACGGAATAAAAAATTCGTCAACTATACTATTTTTGATTTCATTTATGAATTTTTCAAAGTGCCCCCCCCCCCCCTAAAATATTTTCTGTTTGCGCTACTCTTCCTGCATCCTATACCTGCCTGATTTGAAATGGAAGTTGCACTTTATTTATGTTCGTAAAAGAGCCGGGTGTTCTTTCGCCGACTCCATACAAATCAAAATGCAACAATGTTTTTTCACTCTCTAGTGCGTATTTCGGGGACGAAGGCCAATTTTCCTTTTTGTCTCGTTTTTTTCTTTTCTTCTTGCACGAGAATTTTTGCGCTAGAAAATTTTCAGTATTTGGTTTTTATTCATATAAACACTTTTACAGGTGTTATATCATGATACTTTGCTTACCTAATAAATTACAAAATTAAATAAAAGAAAAATCTTCAATTTGTCATTTTGCTCATAATATTAGGGGGGGGTGACAAATTGAGCTGCGCCCCGGGTGCCATCAGACCTTGCTACGCCACTGAGGATTGGTCAGTAGTTAAGCCGGCGATGGTGAGCCGAGACGTGGCGCCGCCTAGCGCCAAGAGAGGGAAGGTGCCATAAGTTCCTCTAGCCGATGGAAAAAAAATGGGTAGCATGGGTAAAAACGACTCAGACTGAGCATTGGGTAACAAATTAGTTAAGTTTTAAAAATATAAAAGGAAAAGGGAAAAATACAAGAAAAAATAAAAAATTATTGCTGAAAGGGTGCTGGGTAAAAATTTAGGACAGCTCTTGGTCTTCGCCTGTGTATCGGATCGCTATGATCGTAGGAGGGTAGCTCGTTAAGGAGCGAATTTTCCACAAACTGGATTTTGTTATAGAATTTTTGCGAAAGTTTATACATGAAGAATTTGAGAGAGTGAATGCGCAGTTCACTCTCTATGGCTTCGTTCCGAATAAACCAGGGGGAATTAGTGATTTGCCTAAGCATTATGTGCTGGCTTGTAGATAAAATTTGGAAATTGGTGACTGCAGTCATGCACCAAATGAGGCACGCGTACGTTAATAAAGGTCTTAGATATAACTTGTAGATCAGTAATTTATTATCGATACTGAGGCAGGAGCGCCTGTTAATTAAGGAATTAAGTTGAATTTTGCGAGATTTATACTTTTGGTGGATTTCACGAATGTGAAGGTTCCACGTTAAGTTGAGATCAAGTGAGACACCCAAATATTTATAATTTGTGGTCCAGAGTATGGTTTTCCCCATGAAGGTGAGATCAAGGGGGGGGGGGGATTTTATTGTGAAAGAAATTAATGGCTTTGCACTTTTCTGCGTTGACTTTGATTTTCCAGATTTTAAGCCAAGCTTCGAGTGTATGCAGGTGTTCTTGTAATGTATAGAGCGCTTCAACAAATGAGCGGTCTTGGGCTAGGATTGCTGTATCATCTGCATAGCAGGAAATACTTGTTGAGGGATGTTTTGGCATGTCGCTCGTGTAAATATTATACAATAACGGACCGAGCAGCGACCCTTGCGGGCATATTGTGACAAGCTTATTAGTAAAATTGAGTTACATAATTAAGCTGCATTGAATTTGTGAATTACTGGAAACATTAAATCTGTACTATACATTTAGTGTCATTTTGGAACGGATATATTTTGGACCGCGTTATTTTGGATCGGCGACATTTTTGACCGGCGACATTCTGGACCGGCGACATTTTGGACCCGCGACATTTTAGACCGGCGACATTTTTGACCGGCGACATTTTTGACCGGCGACATTCTGGCCCGGCGACATTTTGACCACGCGACATTTTGGCCCGCGACATTTTGGGCAGGTGACATTTTGGACGGGCGACATTTTGACCCGCGACATTTTGGCTCGGCGACATTTTGGACCGGCGACATTTTGGCCCGCGACATTTTGGCCCGCGGTATTTCGGCCGCGACATTTTGACCCCAAACCGTATTCTTTAATTCAAATGTGCTTCACGACCTTTTAAAGTATATAGATGACACTTTTAATGCCATTTCACAATTTGTAGTGTTCAATGAGAGGATTATTTTAGTTTTAAAGACTTTTTTCTTCTTTTCGTGTGTTCGTGGGACGAACTTATTTATTTTTAGCGAAATTTTTACGTTTCAATGAAACTTTTGGCACAACTGTAATGCCAAGATTTTTGAAAACTCTCAGCGAATACAGCAATTTTGCCCTTGAAATATAACATAATTCACCGATTTAACCGTAATTTCAATGTAAAATTGGTCGCCAAATTTAAATTTATTAACATAGGGAACCGATTGTGTCAGGTAGCTCAGCCTCAACCATTCTTCCATGATTTTAATGTGAACATTAAAAGGCAAGAAATATAAGATCTTTCGCACCATCTCTTTGAAGTGATTACAATCTAACAGTGACCCTGAAATAAACAAAATTTCACTGGGCTGGGAGGTTTGGTAGTTTTTTCGATTGTTGGCCAAACTTTACGACGCCAAATTACGACGGAAGGGAAATTGAATAGCGGTGTTACCGCAAATGTCAGAATGGAACTATTATTGCTAAAAATTTTGTGATGGTGGCATTAAATACATGTTTTAAACATGCAAATAAAACACTCTTTAGACTGCAAACTACTGTTCCTTTCCATAGCGTTTTCTTTTTCTTCGATTTGGAGAAAGTAGTGTTTCACAGGCTGGGAGGTTTGGTAAATTTCTCGATTGTGGCCAAACTTTACGACGCCAAATACGAAGAATATGAATAGCCATCACTATTTTTTTAACAATAGTAGCTCCATTCTGATATTTTTGGTAACACCGAATTTTGAGGAAGTCAACTGAATAAATTTAAATTCACTCCAACCCCCTCTGAAGAAAAATTATTATCTCCTTTAGTTCAAATACGCTCCACAACCTTTTAAATTCCACTTAAAGTCATGTTAAAGTTTAAATCAATTCGCCAAATATATATACTCGACAGAACGTAACAGGAGATATTAATTAATCAAATTAAATAAATTTTCAAGGCTTAAATCTATACGCAAAATTTAAACCACTATGTAACTTCAGGGACAAAAGAGCAGCTGATCTGGAAAATGGACCTAGTGTTTCAGTATTGCGTACATAGTTAAGCCTTGAAAATTGACTAAATTTGATTAATTAATATCTCCTGTTCTAATTAACGGACACAAACGTGCTAAAACTTTTCTTTTTCAGAAAAAACCCTTTCCAGCGATATATAATGTTTTGGGGTGGGGAAGGTTTCCTCCCCTCTATTATGGCGGATATACACAAAAAATGAGACTAATTAATTATTTTAAAAATAACTAATTCGAAATTTAAAATTCAGCGTTCGAGATGCAGATCGAGGGATACATTCGAATTTTGTGCCAAGTTTCATGTCTGTAGGTGGCATGCTTCGCCAAAGCGAAGCTCCAAGGCCGATGATAAGGCATCGAAGTCGCGGTGCTTGTCCTCTGGGAAGGTCTGTAGTATGTCAGCTGCATCCCCTCTCAGCGAGGCTGCAAGGTGACAGGCTTCCGTGGAAGAGTCCCAGGAGTTTGCTTCTGCAACGATGAGGAACTGCCTCTTGTAAATATTTCACGAGGTCTTCCCGTCAAACGTGACCAGTTTGATGGATGGACGAGAAGTTCCAGTACACAGTCACTTGAGTTGTTGGGGGATGCTGATAACTTCGATTCAAGTTCTTTAATTTTCTTTTCCACATGATTTTCTACTGTGGTGATTCGATCTTCAACGCTGTCAACTTTCTCTTCTAGAGCCTCCACTTTATTTTCCATATTGGTAAATTTACTTTCCACCAAACTTTTCATTGACGTTAGATCGCTTTTAATTTCTTCAGCTAGATCATTTTTTAATTGTTCTTGATTAGTTGCCAGATCATTTTTTAACTGTTCTTGATTAGTAGCCAGATCATTCTTTAATTGTTCTTGTTTAGTAGCCAGAGTCGCCATATCATTCTTTAATTTTTCTTGATTCGCCGTCAGGTCACTTTTAACAGCGTTGATCGCATCAAGGAGTTGTTTCAGTTGTTCCTCCAGTGCTCGTGTAATCACCATAAAATTCCAAAGTCAAAAAATCCTCAGGAATAAAAAGTCCAAGTTCACAGATAATTCCAAGAAAGTCCTTGAAGATGCCCCACGTTGGGCGCCAAAATTGTAACGAGTCCGTTAGCACCTTCAACTTTCTTTAAATGAGCATTCCAATCTTGAGGAAGTGAAGTAACTATAAATTTATTTACAAATATGTACACTTATTTACGATGGGAGCAGGAAACAATTGCTAAACATCCAGCAATTAGGTAGCAAACAGTACACTGTACTCTCAACAGTAACTCAGCACCACGTATCTAACGTGAACAGTTATTAAGAAATTACAAAAGCAAAACAAACATTCGCCCAAGCGAATAAAACGAGCCTCTCAGAAATCCAATCTGAGAAAAACTAACTCCCCTGTTCGAGGCAGTCGGACAGCTATTTATACTCGGAACGAAATTTCGACAACATTCTAGCAAAATCCGGGGTCTTCGCTTCATTCAATCCATTCAAGAAAATTCTAGTTCTAAAAAGAAAAACCACTCCGAGCGAAATGTCTTCATGCTTATTAAAGTTAGGGTAAGTGCAAAAACTACAAAATGTTACAGGGTCGGTATACAAATGGTGGAAGTGATATCTTCAGATACTTTTGCAACATGTCGCCAGATAAAACCAAAACTAGTGAAAATGATGCAAGGCAGGAAAAACATCAACTATTTACAAGATTTGTAACAATATATAAATGACACTTTTAATGACATTTCACAGCTTGTAGTGTTCAATGGCAGGAATATTTTAGTTTTTAAGACTTTTTTTCTTCTTTTCGTGTGTGTGTGTGTGTGACGAACTTATTTATTTTTAGCGAAATTTTTACGTTTCAATGGAACTTTTGACACAACTGTAGTGCCAAGATTATCGAAAACTCTCAACCAGTGGTTGGAAAAACTACATTTCTTTTGTAGCGAACTACACAGTGGCGTACTCAGGGGGTGGGCTGATAGGGCAGCAGCTTTCCAAACAAATTTTTAATATTTAAGCTGAAATCATTTCTTTGTCTTTCCTTTCCTGATGAAATCAAGACATGAGAATTTTTTTGAAAATAAAACTAAGTATGCGGCAAAATTTAAAAAAAAAGGAAAAAAAGTAAATTCCTTCTTCTTTTTTCTTTAATCTCTCCATTTTACTGCATGTGATGTGTATGGCTATCTTATAATTCAATTTTTTTGACATTTATTCCAAATATGTTTCAGAAACACAGATTAATGCTTGTTCATTCATCTAATTCTGTTAAATAAATACAGTCGACGCTCGATATAACGACCGTCTCCGTCCTACAGAAAATGGTCTTTATAACGAGTGGATGCTATAAGAGGTAGAACATAGAGTATATTGGGATACAGTTAGGGGTTTTCTCACCGGTCGTTATATTAGGATGGTCTTTTTAGCGTGTGGTCGTTATAACAAGCTTCGACTGTATTAACAAATGTATGATTGAAACCCGATGTTAAATAAAAAGTAAAATAAATGGCAAAATTAATGCTATTATAAGCTCCAAACTTGCAAAAATATTGCATGCATTTGTTTAAGGAACACCTGCAACAGAGAAAAATTTTCAAATTTCAATTTTATCATTTTCTATTTTCATCAAAACGCTTTACTTCTCAACAACAATTATAATGATGTATTTTTGCCATCTGAAATAAGTATTGATATCAGAAATTCGAGACATTTACTTTTTTTTACTAGATTTCATTAGGTGCCCCGCCCCCTCCTCTAAAAGAGTTTCGGCTCAGCCCCCCCTCAAATGATTTGTCTGCGTACGCCGCTGGAACTACAACTACACCTACTTTGTTATAAATGTAGTTAACTACAACTACAACTACTTTTTTACGTACTTCCTTTTACGTAGTAAAGGAAGTATTGTGATCACGAAAAAAATTTCACTCAAATTTCGGTCTAAATTTTGACTTTGCTCACCCCTGAATGAATGTCGTGTAGTTTTTTCGACCTGTCAGCACGTGCATATGTACCTAACAACATACAAACAGCCGAAAAATCAATTTCGACCACCCCCGAGTAAATTACGACGAGTTTTCTCGTGACGTCTGTATGTACGTGTGTGCGTATGTGGGTCGCATAACTCAAAAACTATATGCCGTAGAAGCTTCTAGCTTGGTATGTAGGCTCTGAGGATGGTCTAGTTGTGCACCTCCCCTTGTGGTTGCATTTGAATGTTCCCAAGGGGGTGTTTTACCCCTTTTTAGGGGTAAATCAGTGTTAATTTCAATGCAGACGCAAGTGATATGAATTGGCTCGACCATTTGGCGATATGTTGCCAAGCTTTAGGTCGCCAAGTGTTTGACGCCAACTTGGCGACATATCGCCAAGTTGGCGACAAATTTGGCGAAAATTTTTTTTTTTTTGAATTTGGGTTCAACTTGGCGCTATTGGCGTTATTTTGCGAAAAATTCACTAAATGATATTAAAATCAGCAATATTTAGAAAAGTAACCATTGTAAAATATTTTTTGCATTGTTTCGTGGTAGATTAGGGAAGTAAATATTTGAATTGTTACCTTGCTCACTCCAAGCACTTTTTTAACACTTAAGGCAACTACTAAGAAATTTGCACGTAAAAGGAAGTAGTGTGGGGTCCATACCAGATTTTTTTAAATGTAGCTACTACAAACTTCTTTTGAATTGTAGTCGCTACTTCCCTACTTTTTAAAAAATAAATAAATAAAAAACATACACCGTTTGAAGATTGACCGTAAAATTTGAAAAGTGGTTTACATTAATAAATTAACTCATTTGAAAATAGAATAGAAGTAGGAATTATGTTAGAATTTATTTGTTACTTTAACTTTTTGTTCCTTGTTTTTTTTACTAAAATTTGTCCTTTTTAGATGTTTTTTACAATTTTTACGAATATTCGCCACAAGAAAGGATTCAAAAGTTGAAAGATTGAAAACATTCAACCTTCAATTTTTTTCTAATTTCTTGCCAGGGAATATTTAGGAACATGAAAATTATTTGAAGGAAGACAAAAATTATGATGCGAAATAAATCAATGGCATCAAACAGATATAATATACAGGGTGAGTTTGATCGAATCTGCCATACGAAAAGGGGTGATAGAAGAGCCCAAGTGGAGTATAGAATCACCCATTAGCGGTATCAATTCTTAACCTTAACTGAGTAATATTATATTTAAGAAAAATTCGATAAAAACAAAATTTTGAGAAAAAGACCAATTTCTGAACCTCCTGTCGGACCTACATACAAAATAAGTACATATTTGGAAAGAGCAGACAAAATCCTTTAAAATGACACTTTTTTCATCAAGATAGTCACACTTCACAGTGCGTTACAAGCTTTCAAACACTGGAAACACTCAAAAATGAAATTTCATCAAACTTTTCAGTCAAAAATTTCAGAAACAACCGTATGAGCTACAACCGGTCAAATGCACCAAAAACTTTCCCATTTCACTAGCTTTCAGATGATATAACAACAAATCATAGTGAGCTTCAAGTTTAGCAGAAATTCAACATTTAGTTTTAAAGAGTGAAAATCGCCATTCGTCGGAAACGGGAAACCAGCGAGGAGTCGGACTTTTCTCCCTTAAATTTTCTGTTTAACGTAAGTTTGATGTTTTATTTGTTCAAGAAAAGGAAAGTTTAATATTAAAATAATAATTGCAACACTTTTTCATTTTAAAAACATAACAAGAGGTGACTACAAGCAGAAACATAAGCATTTAACAAAAGCACAAAGGTGAAATCGAAGATTTACAATTACACAGATTGCAAAATTTACAACAACTGCTGAAACTGGTCGCCCCCACATCGGATGCCCTTTAGCGAACAGAAACAACAGTCGCTCTTAGTGAAATGTCATTTCTTAGTTTTGCAATTGCTCCATCAAGTCGATAGCGCAAATCTTGCAAACTTGCGACTTCTGTGCAGTATACTTCTTGTTTTAGAAATCCCCATACAAAGAAATCTAGAGGCGTGAGATCTGGCGATAGAGGTGGCCAAGGAATGGGACCCATACGACCAATCCATTGCGGATACTGTTCAGTTAGAAAGTCCCGAACGGCATTTGAAGAGTGTGCAGGGGCACCATCATGTTGGAAAATGATTTACGCTCTCTCCGTAACAGGAATAACATCAAGTAAGTTTGGCAAATCATGTTCCAAAAAGTCTAAATATCTGCTTCCTGTTAGGGTACTCTCAAACACATACGGACCTACTAACTGATCTCCGATTACACCGAGCCAAACATTTAAACTAAATCTAGTTTGGGAGGATGAGTTTCGAGTTGAAAATGGATTTTCCTCAGCATACTGATGCCAGTTATGTAAATTTACCATGCCCCTTCGAGTGAACAATGACTCATCTGTCCACAGTATCTTTCTCAGGAAATGATGTTCTTCAATGTCTCGCGCTTACAGCCATCTGCAAAATGTTAGCCGCTTTTCGAAATCTGAGTTGCGCAATTCTTGGACTAGTGTAAAATGGTAGGGGTGATAATTGTTTTGGTGAAGAGTTTTTACCACTTTGCGTTGTGAAATTCCCCCTTCTCTAGCAATCGTTCGTGAACTCACACTAGCATTTTCCTTTTTTTGTATTCTGTCGATCACATATTCTTCAACATCCACAGATCGTCCATCTTGGCCCCTTTCGAACAACGCAGCAAACGAACCTGTCTCCCTGAGCCCGAGTCATGGAATAACGCCATTTCCCGAATACAATTTTCTTGGTTTGGTGAACCAGCAGCCAAACTAAGAAATGACTTTATTAAGAGCGGCTCTTGTTTTCGTTCACAAAGAACAAGAGCGGAGAAACCAATTTCAAAAGTTTTTGCAAATTTTGAACATTGCATAAATGTACTGTCAAAACTTTTTTCGTACGACCTCCGCTGCATCTGCGCACGCGCCAAGTCTCTTCGGAATTTCTCGAAATAGGGGGGGGGGGGAAGCAACGAGGAAGTAGTAAGCGAACAAAAGCTGAAGGCATCCGGTAGTGCGCATCCAAAACCTAACTCCCCTTTTGCAGATGGAAGCGTCCGTGACTACCAGGTGCACAAAACGCAAACAGACAGTAAATGTAATCTTTTATGTAAGTGTACTGTCTGTTTGCGTTTTGTGCGCCTGGCAGCCACGGATGCTTCCATTTGAAAAAGGGGAGATGCGCACTTCCCGATGCCTTCAGTTTTTGCTCGCTTGCTACTTCCTCATTGCATTTCTCCCCTATTTTAAGACAGTCTGAAGAGACTTGGCGCGTGAGCAGATACGACGGAGGTTTCGCGAAAAAACGTTAAACAGTAGCTCTTAATTTTTCATTTTCTTTTTGTGAAAAGCACGGAGAAGTAATGCTTTTGTTTCTGCTTGTAGTCATCTCTTATTATGTTTTTAAAATGAACAAGAAGTTCTGTCAAGAACTAAACGAGCCTACTTTGCCGTACATCGACATTCTAGCATCTGATCATTATTCTCTTGATTATCTGAGACTGAAAATTATGTCAAACATACCTTTTTAGCATTTAAAGCTGATTTCTGAAAGCACCCCTCTCATCAGATGAAATAGACACGTAAAAAGTGAATAAATGAATAGATAAAGTTTTTTCGCACATTTTAAAGAATAACTTTTACAGTTCTTCCGTAGAAAAATTCCTCAATCGTTTAAAAAAGAAATTAAAAGTACGAAGACCATCAAACACATTTTATCAAAGAAAGAAAAAAAAAAGAAAAGAAAAAAAAAACTCGTCCGTTAATAAAATGTCTCGAATTTCATTTTTAATCCGTTGCCAGTTGTTAAATATAAATAAAGAATAAAATGCCCTAGTGAATGAAAAATTTGTTACAAAAGAAAAAAAAATCGTCTGCCCCCCCCCCCAAAAAAAATAAATAAGTAAAATAAACAAACGATTTATTTTGTTCTTTCGAACAAAAAAAAAAAAAAAAACCAAAAAAGGGTTTATTCAATTTGGACGGTTCACTTAAAAGTTATTAGGTGGGGAACGGTTGCTTGAACGGTTCTATGTTGAACGAAAAAAAGTTCAAAGGAAAATTTCAATACGGTTATGAAGTATCCTTGCTGAGACTCTTCGAGCAAAAAGAAAAAAAAGTTTGTTTAAATTGGACTGTTCACTCTAAAGTTATTGGGTGACAGCTTGTTTAAACGGTTCAATGTTGAACGAAAAATTGTTTAAATTGGAAATGTAAATACGGGAATGAAGTATCCTCGATAAGATCTTTCGAACAAAAAAAAGTTTATTCAAATCGGACTGTTCACTAAAAAGTTAGTATCGCGGGACAGGTTGTTTAAACGGTTCAAGAACCAAAAATTGTTCAAATCGAAAAATCAAATATGGGAATGAGCTGTACTCGGCGAGATCTTTCCAACAAAAGAAAGTTTGTTCAAATCGGAATGTTCATTCAAAAGTCATGGGAGGGGGGGGGACTGACAGACCGACCGACAGAAAGACAGACAGACCGACGCACAAATTCCCCATCTCAATACCCTACTTTTCAATTTGAAATTCTTCAATATTTATTAATCATTTTTGTTTTTTTTTTGACTTTTCTTTGGACTTGGCGACATTTTTTAGATGCATTAAGCCACTTTTAATACTTTTTACGTTTTTCTATTATTTTAACGGAAAGTAAGCTAAAAAGTGTTGCAATTATTATTTCAATATTAAACTTTCCTTTTTGAACAAATAAAACATTAAACTTACGTTAAACAGAAAATTTAAGGGATAAAAGTCCGACTCCTCGCTGGTTTCCCGTTTCCGACGAATGGCTAAACTTGAAGCTCACTATGATTTTGTTGTTATATCATCTGAAAGCTAGTGAAATGGGAAATTTTTTGGTGCATTTGACCGGTTGCAGCTCATACGGTTGTTTCTGAAATTTTTGACTGAAAAGTTTGATGAAATTTCATTTTTGAGTGTTTCCAGTGTTTGAAAGCTTGTAACGCACTGTGAAGTGCGACTATCTCGATGAAAAAAGTGTCATTTTAAAGGATTTTGTCTGCTCTTTCCAAATATGTACTCATTTTGTATGTACAGGGTTGCCACAGGGAAAATGTCACAAAAAGTAGCAAAAGTCGCCTAAAAATACTAAAAAAGTTGCAAAAAAGTTGCCTTGAAAATAAAAAAAGTTGCAAAAAAGTAGCCATGAAAAAAAAAAAAAAAAGTTGCAAAGAAGCTGAATAGTAACATATGACAAGCTAAACTGAATATGAGTAATGCTTTAAACAAGTTCAAAAAATTAACAGGTTTTGAATTGATGCATCAAATTAAAGATACAAATGAGGAAAAAAAAAACAAAAGAGTACAACCAAGGTTATTTACTTTGTAAGACTGCTACCATTCAAAAGAAAAAATAATAACTCATATAAATACAGAAAATTTATTCCGAAAATCCATGTTTTTGGTTTTTTTACAGAAAAATGATTCTATCAAAGTATTTTCCTTTTGTTCACTAAGCAATTTAATTTTTTTTTCCTTCGTCTTCATGCTCTCTTTTCCTATTCCTCAACTTTATACTGCCTTCTAACATACCCTGAGCTATTCTAATACTTTTAGTGTCTTTTGCTTCAAGTGCTGATTTTAGCCTCTGGTTTAACTGTTTAAAAAGTACATCAGCTGATTTTTGAGTGTCCTTTCTCTCTCCATTTACTAGTTTGACTTTTTCTTCTAACTTTTTAACAGATCCCTTCAAACTTGACAGCTTTTCTTTTTCTATTTTTCTTTGTTTCAACTTTTCTTCATTTTCTTTTTCTAATCTCATTTGCTCTTCCTTCTTTTTCTTCTTGTCTTCAAGGTAGAACTGGTATGATTTGTGTGCACCAAAAGCTAAAATTCAAAGTTCTTTTTCAATTTGGAATTGTGTAACTGTAGAATAGCGCTTCAGAGCATCATATAATAAGCCTGTCGTTCAATACACATTCCGACATCAAATATTTATCTTCCGAAAGAACTCTTCTGGATATTGAAAACCCCCCTCTCTACTTCACTATTACCATGAGACTAAAAATGAATGTTTCTCTGATGAAAATTATTAAAACTTGGGTGGCTTAGATGGATTATAATTCTACTAGCTTGACTAGAGAAAAGATCCGATGAGCATATGCTGTGCCGCTTTTACCATTAAAATCTGGCTTATATGGGACACTGTTTCCAAAGAGGCTCAAGCACAATTCTTTGTTTTTTTATGCACCTCGATTCAGTTGTTCATCTACTTAGCTGTCACGTGCTGTTTTTGACCCAAGTAGAAGTTTTGTAGGATAAAGGGGCGAATCGTCAGTTCGAGCCAATTTTACAGTTCCTTCATCCTTAAGAAATATAATTTTTCTTGGCCTTTTTGATTGATACGCATGTCTGAATTTGCTCTCCACGAAGTAAAAAACAATGCACTATGAGGGCCAATTTAAAAGACGAAAAATTAGCAAAGTGATTTCATTTCCAAATTTCGGCTTCAAAACTTTCTCCTTCCTTCTTTACACGAGAACTACAGAGAGTTTGATTATTCATTCAGCAATCCCTGCCCCTTATAGTTGAAGCAAAAAGCCTCACCTTTCCTCCAACAATTACCTTTCAAGAGATATTTGCATAAAATCTGACTTTTATCTAAACTTTTGCAACACCAAAAAAAAAAAAAAATATGTCTTTTGCAATTTTCGATTTGGTTATACTTTTAAAAACTCCAGACACGTATTTGGGACAATATTATCTACCCGCAGTAGAAATTTGAAAGCATTTCACTGAATAATTAAATCTATTCTTTTTATTCATATATTTGCATTTTGTTTAAAGCAGTGTTTCTCAACCTTTTCACGGCTAACGCCCCCTTTTTGAGTGAATTTTTTTCCAACCCCCCTTTTATGTTAAAGGTGAGGGGGAGTGCGAATCGAGGTTTAAAGTTTAAAGTAATTTCCTTCCAGAATTTTACAAAACGGTTAAACAAGATATATTTTTTCTCATTTGGGGGGAGGGGGGTCATTATTAGAATTAAAATGACGAATGTAGAAATAAAAAACAAATCTAGGATTTAAAATATTTTATTTTTGAAAGAATAATAGTACAATAAAATAGAATTAAACAAGAAAAAACAATTTTTTACTCAAAAAATGAAGGAAGCAATCAGATGCAATAAAAATAAAGAAGCAAAGCATTTTTTTTCTCATTCAAAATATGAAAGATATAATATTTCTAAATGATATTTCTGCTTTGCAACTAGGTCGGTGACAGCACTTAATCCTCATTCAACGAGGTAGGAAGAGGAGAAGACGAATTAAAAAATTTTGGCTATAGCTCACAGTCCAGGATAGAGGCTGCTTGAGAATTTAATTTGACCATTTTTAGCTGCAGATGCAGTACGGTATTTTTACATGTATGAATAATTACTAAAAAATGCGTTATTAAACATTTTTTACAACTGTCAGAAATTGCATTGCTATGGTAAAAAGAATCACTCAACAGTTCGGCTAAAAAATAACCAAGCGAGTGTGTGGCTTATTCTTTCGAATTTTATCTAGCTCTGTGTGATCAAAATTAGCCGAATTGGCTAATATTAGATACAACCATGCAATTCTGATTGCAACTGCTATTTATTGTAACGGTTCTGGGTCATTCCATTTTAAATCAACAAATTTTCAAAAAAGTTGTTGCATCACCATTTTTGATTTTGATGAAAATTTGCATGTGTATTCCTTTTACTTCCCAGAGCTCAAAATAGTGTTCATTTTATTTTTAAAAAAAATACCCTTTGATATATAGGCCATTTTTGTTGTTGGCAACAGCGAAAATCGGGCTTTTGGATGCTTTGTCTTACGAACTATAACTTTTTTTCTATCAAATATTTTGAACTCAAATATAGCTCATTGGAAAGCTAAGAAAAAGATCTTTTTATATATGCTATTAATAAATTTCATATTTAAAAAAAAATATTTATTTTTTCAAGGTCAAAGTTCACAACGAAAATGACATTTTTTACTACTTTCGAACATTAAAAAACCCATGAAGGGTTCAAAGTAACAAGCCATTTTTTTCATCATATATTCATAGTCATGGTTACTTACTGTATTAAAAAAATTGGCTTGTTACTCCACCCCCTTTATGAGATATGTCCCCCCAAAGTTGTAAATTTTTTAAAAAATCCAATTTTCAACGCTAAAAAAATGCATGTGGGGGGCAAGATAAAAAAAAATTTTATATGTGGTAATTTAAGTACTTTTTACCAGCTTTCTAATAAAACAAAAGTTGCTTTGTTATTCAAAGGCGTTTGGAAGATATAAGGGACTGAACTTTCAAAAAATTGCACAAAAACAACACGACTATTTTCATTTTTTTAAATCTTTTTTTTTTATTTAAATGTAATTATATACCTTATTCTTTGCCTTAAATGCTAAAAAAAGACTAAGAAGAGCAATGAAGAAACTTATTTAAAGTTTAATAAGATAATTTAATATTTTTAACACCTGGGAATATAGAATACCACTAAACTTGTCTGATTTTTAAACATCTGATTGCTACCCACAACAGGACTGAGCATTTCTCAACTTGTCCAGGTTTGTTCAAACCATGTGGTCATCCTTGTTCTAGCTTGCTCTCACATGTGCATCTTAGTTGTCTTTCAAATTCTGAAAGAAGTAGGTTGTTGAGCTAGTGTTTCTGCGGTAAAATCTTGTGAAGCTTATTTTATTTCTTTTCATTTCTAGTTCATTCATATTCACAGAATTTTTGTTAAAGGTAAAAGAAGAAATTCTTTAGAATCCTTAAATATAAATTTAAATTTGTCTTTCTACATGTAAACTGAATAAGTTATGGATAACCCTAAATGCTCCATAGGAGTTTTTATGAATGATGATTGTAATATTTTAAGTTACAGTAGGCAGTCTACTGTAAATAGTATTTCTGAGTACAGTGATGATGATAAAACTTTACTGCACCTGAGAACTAGGTGTAAAACTATTGAAACTGTTTGCACCTACCAGCTAGAAGTTCCATAAAAGTGGCAAAACTTGACAAGAAATTTTTTTTGCACGGTAGGTACAAACAGTTTCAATAGTTTTACACCGAGTACTCAGGTGCAGTAAAGTTTTATCATCATCACTGTACTCAGAAATACTATTTACAATAGACTGCCTACTGTAACTTAAAATATTACAATCATCATTCTCAAAAACTCCTATGGAGCATTTAGGGTTATCCATAACTTATTCACAGTTTACATGTAGAAAGACAAATTTAAATTTATATTTAAGGATTCTAAAGAATTTCTTCTTTTACCTTTAACAAAAATTCTGTGAATATGAATGAACTTGAAATGAAAAGAAATCACATCAGCTTCACACGATTTTACAGCAGAAACACTAGCTCAACAACCTATTTCTTTCAGAATTTGAAAGACAACTAAGATGCACATGTGAGAGCAAACCAGAACAAGGATGACCACATGGTATGAACAAACCTGGACAAGTTGAGAAATGCTCAGTCCTGTTGTGGGTAGCAATCAGATGTTTAAAAATCAGACAAGTTTAGTGGTATTCTATATTCCCAGGTGTTAAAAATATTAAATTATCTTATTAAACTTTAAATAAGTTTCTTCATTGCTCTTCTAAATCTTTTTTTAGCATTTAAGGCAAAGAATAAGGTATATAATTACATTTAAATAAAAAAAAGATTTAAAAAAATGAAAATAGTCGTGTTGTTTTTGTGCAATTTTTTGAAAGTTCAGTCCCTTATATCTGCCAAACGCCTTTGAATAACAAAACAACTTTTGATTTATTAGAAAGCTGGTAAAAAGTACTTAAATTACCATATATAATTTTTTTTTTATCTTGCCCCCCACATGCATTTTTTTAGCGTTGAAAATTGGATTTTTTAAAAAATTTACAACTTTGGGGGGACATATCTCATAAAGGGGGTGGAGTAACAAGCCAATTTTTTTTTATACAGTAAGTAACCATGACTATGAATATATGATGAAAAAATCGGCTTGTTACTTTGAACCCTTCATGGGTTTTTTAATGTTCGAAAGTAGTAAAAAATGTCATTTTCGTTGTGAACTTTGACCTTAAAAAAAATAAATATTTTTATAAAATTTGAAATTTATTGATAGCATATTTAAAAAGATATTTTTCTTAGCTTTCCAATGAGCTATACTTGATCTCAAAATCTTTGATAGAAAAAAAGTTATAGTTCATAAGACAAAGCATCAAAACGCCCGATTTTTGCTGTTGCCAACAACTAAAATGGCCTATATATCAAAGGGTAAATTTTTTAAAAATAAAATGAACACTATTTTGAGCTCTGAGACGTAAAAGGAATACACATGCAAATTTTCATCAAAATCAAAAATGGTGATGCGCACCCCATTTGTTGATTTAAAATGGAATGACCCTTCTTCATTAGGTAAAGCTGGACCACGGAGAGATGGCGAGGAACCTTGAAGTGGAAACGGACAGCTTTATTTTGTAATAGGTAGCATCAGAAAGATACGACAGGAAGTAAAAATTTAAATGCACGAGAAAGTAAAAAATAAGTTTTGACTCTTATTCTTGCTATTTCAAAATGAAAGAGGTCCGTTTCTGCTTCAAGGTCATCCGCCATCTCTCCGTGGTAAAGCTATAGCATTCTCTCTCAAGATTGTCGGACACAAAAGATCACTAAAACGTCAAATCGCAGCAAAAAAGAGACAAAGAGAAAAGGAAAAAAAGATAAGTAAAAAAGCTAAACTATTTTAATAAAAACACAGTCACCTCGGAAAAACGTAAGGAAATGAGTTTCAAGATTCCAGAGCGCAAAAGGTTATCTTATAATAAACGCAAATAATTAAAGTTGGACTCTTGATTTAATGCAAAATTTAATTTTTATTTTTAAAAATTAACATAAATTCTAATACATTTATTTTCCTCTGACCCCCAAATTTTCCCACCGCCCCCCTACTGCCCAAAACATGTTCACCGCCCCTCAGCATCTTCCCATCGCCCACAGGGGGGCGGCATCGCCCCCGTTGAGAACCACTGGTTTAAAGTATTGCATCGCACTGTAGCTGCCATGTGCCCAGTCGAGGTTGCTGCAAAGATCTGCACTGTATAAGGTTTCAGCTTCCGGAAAAGCTCAGATATCGGTAACGTACGAAGTATGCAAATCAGTTCCATACAAGATCGACTTTCGTTTTCGTATCACTTAAGCCAAGCCCAACTTGTTGATTGGATGCAGTGGATTGGTGCAGCCCATAACGTCTATTTAGGGAAGGTTTTATTCTTGAAATAAAAATTATTTAAAACCATGGGTGAAAGAAAATCTCCAGGTCTCCAAAAAAATAGCTTTTTGGCCTGTTTTTGCATAAAAAAGTAGCATTTAAGTATCCTGTGGCAACCCTGTATGTAGGTTCGACAGGAAGCTCAAAAATTGGTTTGCGTCCGCAGCTGTATTTGTGCAACCTGTACCTCGTTTTTTCTTCGTTCTCTCGATTTCTTTTTCGTTTATATATTTAGTACTTTTTTTTAATTTAAAATTAGTTTCCAGAAATCGCTACAAACTATTTTTTTGTATCGCGCTATTCACTGCTCTTTTTTTAAAAAGTAGTGCGCTACACTGAACTACTAAAAAAACGTAGCTACTACAGTAGTTTCGCTACTTCCGACCACAGGAATTTTGCCCTTGAAATTTAATATAATTCACCGATTTAACCGTAATTTCAATGTAAAACTGGTCGCTAAATCTAAATTTATTAGCATAGGGAACCGATTGTGTCAGGTTCAGGTACCTCAGCCACAACCATTCTTCCACGATTTTAATGTGAACATTATTAAAAGGCAAGAAATAGGTCTTTCGCGCCATATCTTTGAAGTGATTAACTGACCCTCAAATTAGTAAGATTTCACTGGCCGGGAAGTTTGACAAATTTCTCCCGATTGTTGCCAAACTTTACGACGCCAAATACGAAAAGTAACTGATTAGCGGCGTTTGTTAAAAATTTAGTGATGGCGGCAATGGACATAGTGTTTCAGTATTGCGTACGTAGTTAAGCTTTGAAAATTTACTAAATTTGATTAATTAATATCTCCTGTCCTAATTAACGGACAGAAACGTGCTAAAACTTTCCTTTTTCAGAAAAAAAGCCCCCTTTTCAGCGATATATAATGTTTTGGGGTGGGGGAAGGTTTTCCTCCCTCAATTATGGCGGATACACCAAAAATGAGACTAATAAATTTAAAAATAACTAATTCGAAATTTAGAATTCGGCTTTCGAAGTGCATTTTACGGGAATACGTTCGAATCCAAGTTTCGGGTCTGCAGGTGCTGTGAGGGTTTCTGGCCATCGGTAACAAACATACAAAGCCCGTCATTTTTATATATATATAGATTAGGTCCCTTTTTATGTTTTTTCTCATTTTAATGGGAAAGTAGGCTAAAAAGTTAAACAAAAACAAGGTTTTGAAATGAATACTTTATTTAATACAAAACAGCAATATCAATTTTTTGGCAGAGCATTTTCCTCCTTCTGAAACGAAAATGAAAAAGGTTTCTTTTCCTGAAAAGTCAAAATTTTCATACTTACCAGTTTTCTCGCCCTCCCCACTCAACTGAGAAGCACTCGCATGCATTCGGGGGGATGTGGAGTAGGAGCAAAACTTACCAGTTTTCTCAATGAAAATAAGAAAACAATTTTACTCACTAGACTTACGAATTAAACAAAATTTAAACCGTTCTAAATAGCAGTATTGTGTTACCTTTGAAAAAGTTGTTGTATTTATACAGAGCGGCATTAGAAATTCGACTTTTTCCTGATTTGAGAGCCTACCCATTGGAATATGATATTGCATAACCTATTTGAATAAATTAATACTCGATCAGTTAACCTTGTGGTACAACAAACAGAAGGAACTAAGATTTAAAATTTAGTTTCAAACATTAAAAATACTCAAACTGTTACAAATTTGTAGCATGATCATTAAGTACTGAATTTTTTTTTGTAATTTTAAAAACAACAAAACATTGGTTCAAGCGCACCTTAATAAATTACACAGAATTTATTCATTGAAAGAATTTCTTTCTGATAGAAAACAAAAAGACGCGTAAATAAAAACAAGAATCATGTTAAACTTTAAATACTGATGTTATAAACATTTTCGTGGCACAAACGAATTGGGGTCATGTTTAAAAAATTTTTCCATCCATAAAGCAGGGCGAGGACTGCTGATGGTCTTTGAAAAAGGTGACAAATTTTAAAACAAAGGTGACAAAAAAGCAACTAAAAGGTGACCAAAAGTAATTTGTTAAGAAATCAAAAAGCAGAAAATGATTATCCTTTTTTCTGACTTTTACCAAAATAGCCTTTTCTGACTTTTACCAAAATAGCCCACATATATTTTTAAAAAGACTTAGATTCTGAACATGAATATGATAGGGCTTTCTATGTCATGTTCAAATATATTTTTTTTATACCAATTAAATTAATACCCGAAATCACAACCATAACCAGTCTTATTTTGGGGAGGGTTTTACCAAAACACACATCTCTTGAGTTTTATATAATGAATGAATTTTTTTGTAATTCGAATATTCTGTCACTTTTTGTAACAATTAAGTTTATTTTAATGAGAATGTGACGCTTTAAGGGTATTTACATGAGTAAATGTGAAAGAAGACAAATGTATAAAATGAAGAAAAAAAAATCTATTTTTAGAAACTCAAAAGAATGGATGTGCGTGTACGTAAATTCGAAAAAATAAATATCTTAAATTTATATATAGGAACTACTTTGATATACTTGTATAATCGTTCAATATTTATTTATTTTTTCAAATGAAATTAAAAAATAAATAAATAAAAGTTATAATTGTCTTTTTTCAGCACAAAACAAATAAAGAGAATGTTTTGGAATAGATTTGAAAAAAATTTTGGATAGGGTTTGAACATGGCCCTGCTTGAAATTATGGGGGCAGATCAGAAAAGAGATAAAAGAATATACTGGTAAAGATAAGAACTTTGACCCCTGTTTTTTCCCCCCATCTCTGCAAATCACCAAAAAAATTTTGTTTCAAGAAGGAAAAACTTTCAAGTATCTTTGGAACAGGTGCACCTGTTTTTCATTTTTTTTTTTTTGTAACTTTTTTAAACAGGTGCTTCTAAAAGGCTTTGTTTTGTAAATGAGCCACAGTTGAAGCACTATTTATTAATATTTGAATGACAGATTTTGCTTTATTTCTTTTTTCAAAATTCCATTTATTTTCAGGTAAGGAAAAAAATATTCTTACTTTTCAAAAATTTTATTCATAAAAAATAGATTTTTCTAAAACACATTTCAAGAAGGCTCAAAAAGGTGACAAAAAGTAACCAAAATTTCAAAACGTGACCGAGTCTTCGCCCTGACAGAGTGAAAATTAACAGCTACTATGTAACAATTAAATATTTCACTTTAGAGTATTGGTTTCCAAACATTTTGTACTTTAGCCCATGGGTGCAAGTAAGATCATACTTTCAAGACGGAAAATATAACCATGAAAAAATTTCAAACCTTATTCTGGAAGCTATGGACAAAATGTAGTACTTTAACGATCACTACTTATGAAACATGACTTTCAAAAGAGATAAGTAAACTGCTGAAATATTAAAGTTGATTAAACAACATTATGTTGCAAATTTGTACATTCATTGTAGACATTTGTTTTGAGTTTACAAGGAACCTCTTTCCCAATGCAACAGTTGATGGATTAAGGGCCAATTCCTAAATACTTTTGTGAATGCATTACATTTTTTTTCTGCCAAGGGGAAATTTATGAACAATCGGTTTTTGCGTGTTTTTTTAGCGAATTTTTTTTTTTTTTTTAGAAGAAAATTGAAACAACTATCTCCAGTTTGAAATAACAAGCACTATTCAAGAGAATTCACCTGAATAAAACTTGAGGTGAGATTTTCTACATTGAGCAAAATTCTAAATGAGAATTTTTTTTCTTTTTAATGTATCATAGCTTGAAAACTAAAGGTTAATATTTATTGGCACAAAAATATTTGCATATCATGTAGCATAAAATTCGTTCAATGGGTAAAATGCTGGCAACATTGAAATTTTTAAAGGAACAACTTACTGCCTTATAGAAGAAGCTAAAGCAGAGATCAAGCAAATTCTGAGTGTTTTACAGCATTCAGATTGAATTCTCCCTAGGGCTGCCTTAAATCTTGTAGACCTGTAGGGCCTTACAACAATGTATAGTAAAAATTTAATTGGGACCACCGGGTTTGCACTTCAGAGGATCTCATTTTGGAGTTAGAAGATTAATTTTTTTTTCCTATTCTGTTACCTCATTCATTCCAGATTAAATATTTACATTTAAATGTCTAAATTGGAAGATTAATTTAAAAAATATATAAATCTAATAAATTAATCAAGGATTAGCAATGAGAAATTCATATATGCTTTTTTGAGAAGGGTTCATTTTTGCATTTGCCATGAATTCCAGGGAAAAGGTAGGGTGTGCATTCGTGATCAGGGATTTTTACAATAGTAATAAAATTCCTCAATTATATGCATTGTTTCATTGATATTGAACTGCTAACTTGAAACAACAATTTTTGCGTTTTGCCTTTTTGATAAATTAAAATAAATATTTAAAATCAAAGAAAAAAAAATCTAATTTGAATTGCTAAAGACCAAGAAGATATCTGAAGTTCTGCTTCAATATGAATGATACATTTGAAAAATGGGACACTATACATCTGACACAAAAAATACCAATAAAAATGGTAAAACTTATAAGGAAAAAAAATATTTAAAAAACCTCTATTTAGTATTACTTACCATTTCAAGTAAACTGATGTCAAAAGACACTCTGAAACACATATCTACTGCATTCTAACAAATTCTCACACTAGATAGTAGTGAGTATAGATAAGAAAGCAGAAGAAAAAGAATTTGGAAAGGAAAGACCGCACCAACTAAAAATTTAGATTTTCATTAAAGACAATGTAAGAAAAAAAGAAAGGAGAAATTAGATGGGGGGAATTAGAAGTATGGGGAAAAGAATGAGGGTCAGCAACTTTAAAAATAAATATTAAACCACCAAAAGAAAAAATCCGACCAGTTTAAGGATAAGTTTTTGAATGTTAAAAAAGGGATTAGTGAAAACAAAATCCCTTTTATGACACAAAAATCTAACAATTTTGGAAAAAAAAAAATAAGGAACAAAAAAAGGGTTGAAAATGCTCACTTGATGTTTGGTTACTGAGTGAAGCAAACATCAAAGAGTTTTCATTTCATTCAGACCTTCATAATACTTCTGTCTTCAACTTCAAAAAAACTTCCTTCTTTTTTTCAAGTCTTCCTTTTCAACTTCACAAATTCCCCCAATAGCCATTTCACTCCCATTCAAATTTTCTTTCAAAAAATTAAAGCTTCTTAAATTTTACTTCAACTTTTCAGATTTCGATTGTGCAAAATCTTAAAAACTGAATTTTCTGCTTCATAGCAATTTTGAAATTCTTCATTATGAAGAAAATTACTCTTCACATTTCTTCTTTAATCCAGTGCCCTTAGAAATTCAAAACAAAAACAAAGATCAATATCAAGTCACAACTTTATTTAGTCAAGTGAAAGATAAATCTTGTTCATTACACAAAGAACAATATAAAATAAACAAGTTCCTACACCAACATTATGCAATGAAACAAAAACAAATTAAACTGCATATACTATCGCATAATACAATTTAAAATGAGTTAATCCCAATGAATTTTCATTATGTACACACTATCAAACTGAAAAAAGTAAAATGGAACAATCACAGTGAATACAACAATGACAATGCTAGTTAAATGAAAAGTACATTATCATATGGCTATTAGCCTGATATCTAATCTAAATATGTTTATGAGATAATGTGGGTCAGTTCTCTCCCATATAGTCCATCAGTAGTACCCGTACTTACGGGGAGAATAGGAGCGAGATCTTGATCTGGAGTATCTATGCTTGCTATAATATGGTGAGGGTGAATGACCTCTGTAACTTCCTCCATCTCTATGGCCAGCAAATTTGGGACTGAAATTAATCATTTAAAATTAATTTCAGATACTAAAATTTCCACTAAAGTCATGAAAATGCAAAATGAAATGAAAAACAAAACATAGAAAAGGTACATTCATTTAATAAATAGAAGTACTTTTTTAACATTTTTTATTTCAAACCAAATAAATGATTTGGTAAGAGTGATTGGATTAAATTGCTTTACTGTAGGGGTGCACAACCTTTTTCAGCTAAGGGCCGCACACGTAACAGCTCTATTGAAGGGCCGCAGCAAGCCCATCATTTGGAGGGGTCATGAAGGGTAGGATTATTACCCCCCCCCTCCAAGTTAAAAAAATTCTTTTTTTTTAAAATATTTTATCACATAATTTGCATTAAGTACATATCCTTTGCCTTTAGGAAAATTTTAAAAATGATGGGCTTGGCATCATGCTCCAGTACTTTGCTGATGTTGATAAATGTACGAAATATTTGTACACATAATTGATATACTGATTAATACTGAATCTTTTCACTAAATGACTTTGAGGAAAAAACTAATAACTTAATTAAAACACAAAACTGCTAAATATTGCATACGCATGATTCAGAGGGTTAATTAGAAAGGTAAAAACTGCGCCAGTGAAGAAAATGTTTTGAGCTTCTGATCCTAAGCAGTTTTTCTTATGAATGACAATACAAAATCAATTATGAGATTCAAAAAGTACTCTTGAAAAAACTGCAAACAGTGCAAAAGCAACTAGACCAGTGCAAAGACAAAATTACCAACAGATGGGAATTGCCTAAATACTAAAAATAATGAGATAACAAAAAATTAATCATACCAAAATTTACAAACATTATACAACTAAAAATTCAGGAAAATGCTATGAAATCAAAATTTTCAATTGGATGGCTGAGACTGAAATTTATCTACTAATTTTGTTGCGTTTGTTGATAGTTGAAATTCTAAACATGCTTGTATTGTAATTAATATTTATTTTATTATGGAGGTAAAGTTGTTTAGAACTGTAAAAGCCCACTATTAGAAATTTGATGTGCATATATCAGAGGTCAGAAAGGCAACTAGCCCTTTCTATTTCATGAGCTTCATGAACAAGAACTCCAAATGATTTAATGTTTAGGTTTTTCACTTCGAAAAATATTCATTTGCCATGTGGCAAATTAAAAAATGCAAAATTGAAAAATGATGGTTAAAAAAATCGTATTTATTTTGAAAAATGCAGTTGTATTATTGCTCAATATGATTTGTATAGTGCACTACTGCGCAAATAAGAAGAAATATCTTGCCCTGAAAGCCGATGCTAAAAGATTGCGGGAAAATTACAGTCAATCTCTAAAATTACGCTTTACACGTGGTACCGAAAAAAAAAAACATAAAAATATGTCAAAATTGCAAAGCATTCAACAGGCAAAAGTGAAATAAGCAGAATTTTCAACATTCAAGTAGGAAGGGTCAACTGTCCACTGGTTAGTAATTGAAAATTGAAATTTTTAAGTCTACTCCTTTTTCCTAAAAACCCCTACTTTTTTTTTCCTTAAGTCCTAAAATTTTTCTTCAAACAAGTTTTGGAGCGATTTTATTTGATGTGTGTTATTTTAAATCTTATCAGGAAAACCTTTTACATTTTCTTTCCCCTCTCCGAGTTTAAAAAAAAGTTCTGAAAATTTTTTTTTTTCCTTTTTTTCAACACAAGAAATTAAATGCTCTCGCGGGCCGCACATCGCTACTCGGTGGGCCGCATTTGGCCCGCAGGTTGTGCACCCCTACTTTACTGTAAACATTTTACTTTGAAATAAAATTAGGCACGTATATTTTCCATAATATAGATGCTCATTTGCACCAAAATTTGGTTCATTCAGATAGGGGGGAGGGGGAAGTGATGGGCTCAAAAAGGTTGGGAACCACGGCTATAGATGGATACAACATAGGCAGATGGATACATTTGCTGTGAATATGTGCATAGCCTTGGTATTGTTAATCAAAATAAATATTCAACATTGATTATTTTCATAATCTGTTCAAGTATTAATGAAAGTTCACCCAACAGTTTCCTTAACTTTAGATTTTTTACATAACATTAAATATAAAAGCATACATTTGGCAAACAAGTATAATATCCATTTTGATTAAACTAAACCAAAAGAGAACTTACTAAGTAGGTTTTCCCATGTATATTCCAGGAGTTGGGGTATGAGCTCTTTTTGTGATTGAGAAATCAACTCTAATTTTTCTCCCATCTATTTCCTGACCATTGCAACGTTCTTTAGCCTGAAAATTAAATTAGAGTACTAATTAGAGAAAAAATAAGTACAGAAGATTGCCAACATATATAGGAAATTTAATTGACAATGTATACCATTTTTGCATCATCAGTTTCTTCAAAGTAAACAAAGGCAAATCCTCTTGATCTTCCACTCTGAAAATAAGTATAAACAATGAAAAAACATTTAAAGGTTTCTTTCTTAAAATTAAAGGATATTTCAGTTTGATGATAGGCCTTCACAGATTTACCAATGTTTTTCAAACTAATGGTAATGTACAGAGCTGCCAACTGTTACAAAAAATTTTCTTTCTTTTTTGTAATTCCCAGAAACATTTCAACCATTACAGATAAAATCCACACAATAACTAAAGAACTATTTTTCAAAATAATCTGTTACTTGTCCTCTTGTAAATTTAAACATGAATTATTCATTGCGTCTGTTATACACGTTATTAGACGTGTCATTTACCCCCTTCCCCACCCCAAGCAAAACTGTAGCTATGAATTTAAATTTCCAATAGTTGGCAGATCTGATAATGGGCAATAATGAATATGAGAATTTTGATAATATGATGTTTTGGGTAACTGCATAAGTTATTTATACAGCTTTTTTTAGGGATTTGGAGAAAAGTTAAATTCTAAAAATTTGAGAAATTATCTTTAAAATGATGTTTCATAACAGACTACATTACATTGGAACCTTTTAACAGCAAGTGCAAACTAAGTTTTTTAACTCAAAATAGTTAAAAAAAGCTTTTAAGTATTCCTTTTTTTACCTGAGCATCATAAACAACTTGAACATCTTCAATAGGTCCATACTTTCCAAACACCTCTTTAAGTTCTCGTTCTTGCGTGTATAAACTCAATCCAAACACTCCAAGGCATCTACTCGGTTCCGGATTGTCCTGCTTTATAAATTAGGATCACATGGTATACTACAACTATGTTAACAATGAAAGACTACAATTCAAATGCAAAGAGCTTTAGATAACCATGACAGTAAAATAACATGAAAGAACAGATTCAGTCTTAGAAAAAAGAATCTTAAGATTTTTTTTTTACTTTTTTTGAACTACTTAGTTGAGGGCTGTGTAACCATTTTGAGACAACGACACAAATCACAAAGACTGAAATCCATTGTATATTTAGTACTAGGTAGATATGTAAAATTGTATGTAGCAGATCTCTTCACTCATTTAGAAATAATGAGGGTGGGCAAGGTTTTGGAAACTATGCGAAAAACCACAGCAAAAAACTATGGTTTTTACTGTCTTGTCCAAAACTTAATTTTAGTGAAATTATTAAGGCTCGACCGATGCATCGGCCAGGCCGATGTATCGGCGCCGATGGTTGAAATTTTTTCCATCGGCCATCGGCATCGGCCGCCGATGCTAACTTGGCAAAAACATCGGCCCATCGGCCTCGAAAACATCTAAATGCCGATGCCTGGCCGATGTTTAAACAAGAAAAGTTTTCTTAAGAGGAAATTCTATCTCCTCTATTTTTTACTTCACAATAAAAGTACGTTCACCATGTGGCTTGAAATCGAGCAGCAACGGGACCAAAACAGTTCTGGATGTTGGAATTTTCCGAAATCGGGCAGATAGCGAAATTTTAATTTTTTTTTTCTTTTTTTTTTTTGTGTATGTGAATGAAAGGCTTTTGTTTTTCTTTTTCATTTTAAAAAGATGTTAGCCAGATGAATTTGGCAAACATTTATTTTAAGAGAAGACGGGATCTATGTTGTAAAATTTCGAGGAGGGACGCACCTCTGGTTACTCTGTTATGTGATAAGATTATTGTCTTCATTTTTTTTCCTGAAATCTAATATTGTGTTACTCAATTCTAAATTATCCAGTTTTGAATTGAATATTGAAGCTGTTACGATTTTCCCTTTAAGTCATATTCGTTTAAGCAGGAGTGCCCATCCGCGAGGGCCATGGCCCATACTTTCCCGTCTAATTTTTAACGGTTTTGGGGGGGGGGGGGCTTATTTGAGTTTTTTAAGCTTTTATTTTGGTCTCCGTGGTATTTGGATTTATGCTCTGCCATTGCTCTTGGGGGTGGGGGCAACCTTGAGTTCAAAGCAAAAAAAAAAAAAACTTTTCCCATTGACTTATCCTGATATGTCTTGACCATGAAGCAAAAACTAACAAATATTTATATGTATGCATAAGCTCCCCCCCACCCCGCAAAGGCGATAGCACACCCTCTTCAAATGCTACGGAACATCTCCTCCCCAAAAGAGATTAAAAACCTGCTTAAAAATGTATGCTCCTTAAAACTTGGCGCACTCTACGTTTTATCAAATGACCATATCAATTGTTTTTGCCAAATTGGCAATTTCATTATCTTTGTACAGTAGCAACCGCTTATTAAAATCACATTTGTCCTGAGGACATTCGATTTTATAAAGCGGCTGATTTTATAAACTGGCATACCTACACTTAAAGAAAAAGTTTTTAAAGATCAATTATATGAAAAATCAATAAATTACTGCATTTCTATGTAGTTTTAAAAGTTTCAAAATACAGTAAAAACTAAATGAAGTTTACATTTTTATTTGCAGACGGATCTTAAAATACTGGCTTATAGATATTTGAGATTAATGGAAATCGTACATACATAAAAGAGTGCAAATTTGGCATGCATCTCTTTGTCTTCCGAGACTCTTCCACTTCTTAGTGCTACATAACTTTGAAATTTATTATGTCTGTGGCATTTTTCAACATAATTGTATCTGTTGTTTTCAAATTACAGTCGAGTCTCCATATAACGAACACTCTATTTAGCGAAGTTCTCTATATAACGAAGCATGTTCTGTGACACAGATAGTTTCAGTAAAAAAACATGTAAATTTGTCTCCCTTTAACGAATATCAAATGGCCCAATTTCTCTATTGCGAAGTTTTTATGGGAGTCAATGTTCTGGAAAATAGAAGTCTTTCTTCTACTGCTTTTGTGAAGGCTTACTTCACACATGTGAAGAATCACTTCACACATGTGAAGAATTTTATGAGCAAAGTGTTTCCAAAGTGCAGCAAAAAATCACGAACTATTTTCAAAGTAAAACTAGTGTCGTCGACCAAGTTCAGGTTTAATTCTTTTAATTTATTAATGTAAAAATTTTCAAAAATTCACCAATTGTACTACAGATGCGAGTAGCATTCCTGATACAATTTAATAGGTTAATAAATTAATTTAATTAGTTTTATTTCTTAATTCATTCACTGCGTTACATTTATAACTTCAAAATATGCACAGTATTTATTTCTTGCTAAAATGCATTTATTCCAAAAATAGTAAAGTGAGAATTAACCTTTTGTACTACTTGCACATGTATAGTCTCTATTGAAAAATTAAGCATAGAAATTTACTATTTTCTTTATAGCGAAGTTTCTATATAACGAACCTTTTCAATGGTCCCTTGCGACTTCGTTATATGGAGACTCGACTACTAATATACGCTTTCCAAAAACTTGATTTTATACACTGAAGTGACAAAAGTCATGGGATAGCAATATGCAAATTTTCAGATGGCAGTAGCATCGCATAGAACAGGTATAAATGCGCAGTGCTTTTACAGAGCTTTCATTTCTGTTCAAGTTATTCATGTGAAGAGGTTTTAACGTGATGATGACCGCACGACGTGAATTAACAGACTTTGAACGCGGAATGTTAGTTGGAGCTAGACGCATGGGTCATGCCATTTCGGAAATCGTTAGAGAATTCAACATTCCCAGATCCACTGTGTCAAGAGTGTGCCGAGAGTATGAAATTTCAGGCATAACATCCCACCATGGACAGCGCAGTGGTCGACAGCCTGCACTTAAAGATCGAGACCGGCGACGTCTGCAAAGAGTCGTAAATTCTAACAGACAAGCAACACTGCGTCAAATCACCGTAGAAATCAATGTGGGACGTACAATGGACGTGTCTGCTAGAACTGTGCGGAGAAATTTGGATTTCTTGGGCTATTCCAGCAGAAGACCGACTCGAGTGCCTTTACTGACAGAACGACATCGCTTGCAGCGACTCTCGTGGGCACGTGAGCATATCGGTTGGTCCCTAGATGAATGGAAAACCGTGGCCTGGTCCGATGAGTCACGATTTCAGCTGGTAAGAGCCGATGGTAGGGTTCGAGTGTGGCGCAGACCCCACGAAGCCATGGACCCAAACTGTCAGCAAGGCACTGTTCAAGCTGGTGGTGGCTCCGTAATGGTGTGGGCTGTTTTTTCATGGCATGGACTTGGTCCTCTAGTGCGACTGGACCGAACATTGACTGGAAATGCTTATGTGCAGCTACTTGGAGATCACTTGCAGCCATTCATGGACTTCATGTACCCAAACAACGATGGGATTTTTATGGATGACAATGCGCCATGTCACCGGGCCACAACTGTTCGCAATTGGTTTGAAGAAAATTCTGGACAATTCCAACGAATGATTTGGCCACCTAGATCGCCCGACATGAATCCCATTGAGCATTTATGGGACACCATCGAGAGGTCTGTTCGTGCCCAAAATCCTGCCCCATCAACCCTTTCACAATTGTGGACGTCTATCGAGACAGCATGGCTCAATATTCTTGCAGAAGACTTCCAACGACTTGTTGAGTCCATGCCACGTCGAGTTGTTGCACTTCGCCGGGCAAAAGGAGGGCCGACACGATATTAAGAGGTATCCCATGACTTTTGTCACTTCAGTGTAAAACGGCAATACTGATTTTATTAAAGGAAAGTTTTAACATGTTTTGATATTGTAAGGATTCAGTTCCTGCAGATTTGATTTTAAAAAGTGGCTGATTTTATAATCCAGTGATTTTATTAGTGGTGGTTACTGTATTGACAACTAACAAAGTTTTATAAGTAAAGTTTCTCGCATTTCACCATTTCTGAAAATTTATTAACGCTCTACTAATATTTTAAATCTACTTTTAATACGTTATTTTATAACTAATGTGTTGAATGTAAAAATTTTCGTATTTTAAACCTTTACTACGCGCTCGCCAAATGTTGACAAAATCGTTGTCACCTCACACAACGTAAGTATACTGAAAGAAGTTCAAACCGCACGTGTTAGCTTTTCGCTTTCTATGGTATTATTTTGATTTTGGTGTTTAATATTACTAAAACACCATGAAAATTTTAGATAGCAGTAGTGAATCAGACACTGGCGAACCTACAACTTCCTAGAAAAAAGAAAAATATACATTGAATGAAGATCCAATTTACAGTTTCTATAGTCCCTGTCGAGAGAACTTAAAAGATCGACAATTTCATAGTAGTTTTGTCAAATACCGCCCAGCTGATACCGAATATAGCATCATATTTTTGTCGCCATCTTTGTCGTATCTTTCTTTGTTCTTTATAGAACACTTTGCGATTATATCACTCAGTTGTCTCCAATTAATGATATTAGTCTGCATTGAAATTAAAATTGATTAGTAAAAAAAAGAAAAGTAAAAAGCACATTTGGAACATCGGATTGCAGCTAAGAAAGTATCTGCATGACTACACTCAGTACAAATGGTACGAATGAGTTCTCAACTTACTATTTCTCTGTCTCTCTCATACAGTTTTTGAGCGATACAAGTATGTGCAGAAAAATCGTGAATACTAAATCGAGTGGTAGTAAAATAGAAATTCAGGTCAAAATCTGAATGACTTTATCGTAATGATTACAATTATCCTGTATTCGTAGAAAAAAAAGTAGTAGGAAATGAATATGTGACCCTACAAATCTCTTATAAACATTTAATTTTCTAATCTTTTGATTTTTTCCCATCGGCCATCGGCATCGGCCATCGGCCGATGGAGGAGGAAAATAATCGGCAATCGGCCATCGGCCAACTTTGAACAATCGGCCAACAATCGGCATCGGCCCATCGGCCAAAAAGTGCCATCGGTCGAGCCTTAGAAATTATATTTTGTGAGCAATTGTCAGATTAAAATCTAAGCAAATATTTTCAGGGTTGCCACAGAAAAAAATCATCAAAAAAGTAGCTAAAAACTTATAAAGTCGCAAAAAAGTCGTCCCAAAAATTAAAAAAATTGCAAAAAAGTAGTCCCCAAAATTGAAAAAGTATCCGATAAATGAAGTAAGAAATAAAGTACAGATGAAAATTTAACATTTGTGAAAAGTCCCCATCTCTTTTCCTGAAGAATTTAAACTGAATGTGCAATTACAAAAAAAAAATTTTTTTTGTCACAACTTATTAAAAAAGGAAGTGTCCTCCATACAAACTTAAAAATTGCACGTAAATCAGCTTTTTAAAATAAGAAAAACTTTAAACAATACACCTCTGATACCCCTGTTCAATTTACATCACTTTGTATGATTTTCCTCTATTTAATCATAAATTCTAAAAATATTGATGAGTTACTTCAACTTTCATAGTTCAACTGTTCCCACCAAAAAAGTAATTACAATCGATAAAAAAAAAAGTCAAGGTTGAAAAAAAGAACTATGGATATAATATGCATACCCGCCAACATGTCTACTTAGAAAATCTTACAATTTTTTCTATGAAATCGTACTGAGACAATAACGTATTTTTTAATGAAAATCAGACGTTAAATAAGCTATTGTAATTATATCACGATCATTTTCAGTAGTTTTCTTTCATTTTAACTTTTCTTTATATTTTCAATTGAATAAATTCATTTCAAGTGCAATTTTCAGTGACGTATGTGTTAAATATAAGCATGCTGGTAAAAAAAAAGCATGAAAAAAAAAATGAAATAAAATAAAGTAGTCTTCGGCAGTCATGTTAAAATAACTTCTAACCATCAAAAATATTAAAGCACTAACCAGATGTTAAAGGATTAAAATGTCAAGCAAAAGAAGCGATTTTACGAGAATCGCGGGTAGAATGTAAACAGGTAAAATGGGGAGGAAAAAATTCATAAATTATAAAAATAAATAATAAAATATGATAACGTAAGGTAGCATATGTCAATGCAACCTAAAAATTTCAAATGTTAAAATATTTGCACGATGCAAAAGGATTGCAGTCTCAACCACGCGGACCAGTTTTCCGCGAAGTACGCGTTCAGTGCTGAAATATGACGAAGTTTAGGCTTTGCCTCGCGTATGAATGCATGTAACGATGCATTCTAAAGAAGCTTCGTCGTTGAAATGTAGTTATGTATGGAAAAAAATGGAATTGATGAAAAAACTGAAAAACGTACGATTTTACACATTTACCGTACGATCATACAAAAGGGCAAAAAATGTACATTGTAAGGCAAAAACGTACAAGTTGGCAGGTATGAAAGTGCCTTATTTAGCTTATGTTAAAATACAGGTAGTTATCAAAATAATGGAAACACTTGAGATTCATAAGAAAAATCTACTGTTCATCGCAAAATAAGCGATCGATTGTTCTTTAACTTTAGTCATACAAAATATAGACTTCACCGGATATTTCCACATTGAAATTAAATCACTCAGGCATTTGGGGGACGACAAAAAGGGGGTGGAAGGAAAAACCGCTTTTTGACCATAACTCTTCGAAAATAGCTCGGAAAAAGCTATGAATTTCAGTAATTAATTAGCATACTATGTATAATTTCTGTACAAATTTTTATGAACGTACTACTGGTACTTCTGAAGATATGAAACATTTTTTAAAAAACGGCAATTTTATTTGAAGGGTTTTGGCTCATAACACGCAGAGTTTTTGATCAAACCTTATCAAAACTTCAGGAAAGATGACAAAATACAAGAGAAAGAACATACTAAAACAGTAAATAAAAATATTAAAAATCCGATGAGATATGAACGTTGAAAGGAAATAATTTTTCACGGCGCATGCGCGAACGACAGAAATTTATAACTACAAAAATATTGTACCCTGATTTATACTGCATATTATAAAAAAAGTTCCAGTTGAATATCATGAAAATTTAAAAAGATATCAGCGATCTAGTGAGCTGTATTTCATTCATTCGCAGACAATACATAAGTAGTGAGGGAGTGTCCGCAAAGAGCTTATTTTAAATTAAAGGTGATTGTATCATCGTTCAAAACCAACGTTTCAGGGAGTGTTCGGATACTTTTGGCCACCTACGTGCAAAGTCTTTTGGGCCGAATAGGCGAAATGTGCCTTCTATACTGAAAATAAATTTTCAAACTGTGTACAATTTGACATTGAAAAAAATGCTCGATTGTCACCACACTATTTGTGAACAACCCCCCGCCATTTATGTATTGTCTGCGAATGAATGAATTACAGCTCACTAGATCGCTGATATTTTTTTCAATTTTTACGATATTCAACTGGAACTTTTTTTATAAGATGCAGTATAAACCAGACTACAATATTTTTGTAGTTATAAATTTCTGTCATTCGCGCATGCGCCGTGAAAAATTATTTCCTTTCAACGTTCATATCTCATCGGATTTTTAATACTTTTATTTACCGTTTTAGTATGTTCTTTCTCTTGTATTTTGTCATCTTTCCTGAAGTTTTGATAAGGTTTGATCAAAAACTCTGCGTGTTATGAGCCAAAACCCTTCAAATAAAATTGCCGTTTTTTTAAAAAATGTTTCATATCTTCGGAAGTACCAGTAGTAAGTTCATAAAAATTTGTACAGTAATTATACATAGTATGCTAATTAATTACTGAAATTCATCGCTTTTTCCGAGCTATTTTCGAAGAGTTATGGTCAAAAAGCGGTTTTTCCTTTCACCCCCTTTTTGTCGTCCCCCAAATGCCTGAGTGATTTAATTTCAATGTGGAAATGTCTGGTGAAGTTTATATTTTGTGTGACTAAAGTTAAAGAACAATTGATCGCTTATTTTGCAATGAACGGTAGATTTTTCTAATGAATCTCAAGTGTTTCCATTATTTTTATAACAACCTGAAGCTGTTAAATTCTACAGTAATTGAAATTACAAGTTGTGCAAAATTATTGAAATCTCTAACAGTGTAGAATTTTTGGCGAAGCTCGTGCTTGATGTCAGTAAGTTCCCAAAAATAAATTTTTACCTAATCAGATATCTAAATCTATTTTCTAATCTGGCAATAAAAAAAATATAGTATGTAGAAAAGTAGACTGTTGATAAGTTCAGTATTCATGCATCTGAGCAGCTTTCTCATTTTGCACATATTACAAGTTTTAAAATCCAAGTACTATTCCTTCACTTCAAAAAATTACAATTACATCAAAAGAAATTTCTTCCGAAGACTTTTAAAGGCTTTTTATAAAGTGTACAAGAAGTTTCAGAACAAAAAATGACCAATTGTCAGTTTCTATCGTTTGAGTTTTTTTGCTGAAAATCACGACTTTCATGACAAATTTTGACCATGGTCGAATCCATGACAACATGTGCAAATTTAAAAATTTTGAAGCGAGTTAAGACATCTTTCAAGTATTTTATTTCGTAATATGAAATCAAGAAAGACATTAATAATACAATATAAAAAACATTCATATAAATAACAAACCCTGTTTCCAACATGTCTTCTTCGACTAGACATGGGTGATCTGTTGTACCTAGAAGAATAACGACCACCTCCACCTCCTCCTTTGCCGCCACCATATTTATAATACCTATCATCATAATATGAGTGACGAGGGCTGTATTGTGGAGAGTATGAGCGTCTAGGAGAATATGAACGGCTATAAAGCAATTTAAAAAACATTAAACCTTTGTTTACTGTAGTACATTTAGCAATAAGATATGACTTAGTATTCTTAGAAGGTAAGACTTACCTTCTGCTACGGCTTCTAGAGCTAAAAAAGGGAAAAAAAAAGTTTAAAAAAAATTACTAAAAAATTGTATTTTGATTAACACAGTTAAATAAACAGTTGAGTCCTAACACTATCCTATTATTTTATAATTTATAAGAAAGTACTCTAAGTCATTTAATAATGATTAAATAACTTCAAAGAATTTAAAACTCCCAAAAATAAAAATAACATACATAACAGTATTTAAACTTAGGGCTCATAACAGATTTTTAGTGCTGTTCATAACAAGGGAAAAAGATCAGAAGTTTAAAAACACTAGGCCACCTTCACACAAAAATTTAAAGGCTACAAAAACTATCTACATGCTTGCCAACTAGTGATGGATCTGCAGTAGTTAACACCCCAAGTCTAAGATATACTGAAAACAGATTATATTTGTACACAATTATTCTCTTGAGCTCAGAGTTCTATATTTTTACATTACATATTCATGCATCACACTTTAAGCAATAAAACTTAATTACAGTTGTGTGTAAAATAATTAAAAAGTTTTAAAAGTAATTTATTAAAAGGCGACGTTTTAAGAATATGTATTGATTGGAGAGACAATTGCCGACAGATTATACTATAACAAATATCTGACAGTAGGGGATATGGTTGAAAATGTTTCAAAAATGTATGACTTCCTATCCTGAAAATACTTCACTACTTAATTTATCAACTGTTATGAATCTTGATATTTGTTACATAATCTTTAAAAAAAATAAAAACATAGAAATAAATTTTGATAAATGGAATGCTGAATACAAGAAATAAGCAATTAAGAATTGAAGGTATGTAATCTAGGTAAATTACCAATTTAGGTTTTCATAATCTTTAGGCATGGAGTTATCAGGGTTTTATTTCTATTTACAATACTCATTTAGCTTACTTTAAGGCACTTCAGTTGCATTTTAACTTTTATATGCTTAAAAGTGACATTTGTGAAAACTAAAACTAATACACGAAATTAAAATAACTTTTCGGGTGAGAAAAAAGGAGGACTTTTTATGAAATACTTTGAACTCTTTTTGCATAAAACATTACTGGCAGTACTATTGCATTTTCCAGGGGAAAAAATCAATTCTGGCACACACACACATCACTGCTCCAGTTCAATACATCTTTAAATGATTTTTAGATGTCTATACACATAGTAGTTTGTGCTTTATCTTGTTCTATCAAGACACTGAATTCCAATTTGTTCACTTATTTCTTATCCTTGGTTTGCTTTTTAAAAATTCTTTCAATATGAAAAAATATTTTGCTCTTCAGTTTTAGGTTAAATGTTTCCCGATTGTAACTGAAACCGTTAGATTACAAAAGGATAGAAATCTCGAACAAAGCACACTATGTTCTGCATGAAACATGTTTCTAGACATGTGCGCTCTTTTTAAGCGGAAATGCCAAGGGTGTTAAATAGGAAAGCAAAAGAAAAGTGCTGGGTTTCTGCTTAAGTCTCATTTTTCACAAAGTGCGAAAATACTATCTGAATTGCGAAAATGGAGCGAGGCATTTTTGCTAAAATATAATAAGGAACCAAAAGCAAAAAAAAAAAAAAAAAAGATAATCCGAGAGAGAAAGCAATCATGGCGATATCGAACATTATCTTATTAGAAATCTCAGATAAACATATATAAAATGCTATTAAGACCAACAAGATATTGTCTTAATGGGCATTTTGTGTCCTTATTAAATGCATTATTAGGGTTTTAAAAACCTGTGTTTTCTTAACACTAAGTAAAATTCTGATTAGAAATTTCAAAATAATTACCTACTGTGCATTTATTTCTTTAAATTAGTCCAGGCTGAATTTTGAATGTAATTGTCAGCAGGAGATGAAGCATAGGGAAGTAGAAAGATAGGTTAACTTATTTATTAACCTTCGACATTTTTGCATTTTGCTAAACCTTTTCCCAAATTGTAGCCTTTTGCAAAATAACTTTTTAATTTAGCTTAAACCCTGGAACAGGGACTAAAAATATAAGGGCAATGCAAAGCCTACTCTTAGAACAAATTTCACACTTTTTCTTTTAAATACTCATTAAACCTGCAAGAACTGTATTATATAAAACCTACACCACAGTGGAATCTCATTAATCCAGACTCATGGGGGATCTAGCTCAACCAACTAAAAGGAAGTATGGATTGAAAAAAAGTAACTTATAAATTGATCCTAGGCACAAACCAACAAAGATGAAAAAATTATATTCTACATCTAAACAACCATCAGTTTTCAACAAAATTTGATTCTTTAAAGTCTAGATTAATGAGAGCTTAATGTATTAAAATAGAACAGCATACAAAAGTTTCTTACTATCTTCGATGTCTAGGAGAACGAGATCTTGATTTACTGTAGTGCCTGTAACGATGACTACCACCTCTGGAATGGCTTCTAAATGAGATTACAAAATATAAAATATTAATACAAAATACATTGCACAATCTCAATTACAAGCAAGAGGTTTTGCTATGATACACAGCACATTACAAGATTTTTCCAATTTCAAGAAATTTGATGGCAATAGTAGTCTGAACATTTTTAAGCATATATACACAAGCAAAACTTCAAATAAGAGCTGTAATTCACTCAGGATTTAATTTTTCAATGACAATTTCTGCAATGAAATTTTTGTGGCAATACAAGTTCTTTTTCTTTCACTTTCAGACTTAAATGCATAAATTGACATTATTATTATTAATAGCAAAAAAAAAAAATTCTTCAGTCATTTGAGAACAACCTTAAGAAAGACGTGGTTGTTTTAGAAAAAATTGATAAACAGATAGTGAGAAATTTTAGGAGTCAAAAGATAGCATGCAACATGTTTTGTTCTCAGATTTCGGTTTGTATAGATAACAGGTTCAGTTTGCCCAACAAGATTCTTAAAAAAATTTAAAAAAAAAAAAGGGTGTTACGTTTTATCGCAGCTAT
This sequence comes from Uloborus plumipes, assembly GCA_038373865.1. NCBI lineage: Eukaryota > Metazoa > Arthropoda > Arachnida > Araneae > Uloboridae > Uloborus > Uloborus plumipes. The sequence continues at coordinate 43,139 of JAXGGA010002730.1, read as the reverse complement.
AGATTTTAAAACTTTTGCTTCTTTTCCACAGAACATAAAAGGCTATTTGTATACATTGAAAGAAGTTACTCTTAGAATTGGCAGAGCAAAAAAAAAAAATTTTTTTTTTTCAACATTTAAAACGTTCTTTGATTTACCCCTTTATAGAGACAATCCAAAATGACAATGCAAGGACTAAGAATTTAATGATACATGAGCCTCATTAGAACCTTCAAGAACTGCTCTAAGAGAAAACTTGAGTTTTAACTTCAGGTATGGTAAGGTTTAGTAATTTTTCCCTTAAGTTAACAAAAGACATCCATGACTGTCACTCATAAGTCCCCTTCCCCCCATTTTCAATCACTCACAGTGTATATCAGAAACAAAATTTCAGAGAGGGATAGTAAAATTTTGGCCAAAACAGTAGGCTACTAACATACAAAAAATATTGTTGCTGTTGTTTTCCTTGCCTAAAACTGTGACTAATCCAGGGGTGATTGTGAGTTCATGAAAAAATACCTGAACGTTTTGAAGAGAAAATGTGTGTGTGTGGGGGCGGGGTGCTTTTTTTTTCAAAAAACCAAGGCCCCTATAATTTAAGCACACCTAATTTTATAATTATACATATTTAATAATAAATTGCCTTTCATAAACAAACAAGACACATTTCATACATTCAAACAGTTTCAAATAGCTTTTAGTCAAAAAAAAAAAAAAAATCACATCTTAACATTTTTGTTCGATGAATATTATTAGAAATTATCGGAAAATCACCGAAAATTCGAAAAATAAAAAAAATAACGAAGGTGAGAAGACAAAAGCATAATTAAAAATATTTTATTTCCGGTATTTTCGAGTATGAAAATACCAGCATCGATCAGGGAAATACCGGAAATCCGGTAAAATAACGGAACACAATCACCCCTGGACTAATCTTCAAAGAAAGCTTATAGTGAAATCTAGTCTCCACTTAAATAGTTTTAGTTTGTTTCCTATTTAAAAACAATATTAAACACACATGAGAACTGCCAAAAAATGAAAACTTTGGATAGAGAATGAATTATCCCACATTTTTCTACGACTTTTTCAAAGACAGAATTATTTCTAATACATGAAAGGATTTCAATACATGAAAAAATTTCACTCAGTATTTAGGACAATATAATGATAACATCCGATAATTCCATGTATATTCTTTCCTTAATACAAAACAAAAATAAATTTAAAAAAAAGTAAAACTGAAACACTTCTTCAACTCAAAAGCGATTTTTAAAATTTTTCCATGCTCGTAACTTTAAAACATGCTTAACTTTAATTAGGCTATTTAAGACCAGGTAATGTAACAATACATCACTAACCTTTGATGTTCGTTTTCAACTTCATCAGGATTTTCATTGTTTCTACTACACAAGAAAAAGTTCATATACAATACTTTAGGGGAATATATAAACGAAAAATATTAGCTTAAAGCGCAATAACTTGTAATTACAAGTGGCTCAAAAATTATTAAAGTTATACAATCTGAGGGGAAGGGAAAGGGAAGGAAATAACAAAAAATACCTAACTATAAGAAGCTAACTTGATCCCATTAAAAGAGGTAACTATTCAATTAGGAGTTAAAAACTGATTATTCGAAAAAATTACATATATGTCAATTTCAGAGGGTCATAAACCAGAAACGTTCAAAGCCCAGAAAACTAATTCAGGGAAAAAACTAAAACTAGTGACTTGAGTTTTTCATTAGGGATGGACCGGATATCCGGTAACTATCCGGTATATCCGGCTGATATTTTAAGTATCCGGTACTTCCGGATATCCGATCCGGCTAACTGCACCGGATACGGATATCTGGAAGATTTTTGCAGGATATCCGGCAAAGTATCCGGTATTGATGTGGGAGATATCCGGGATTGATGTGAGGGTTATCCGGTATGATGTGAGGACCTAATTGAATATTTTCTATTTTACAAAAATCCCAGTTAAAAAATTCATTGTTCGATAAACCTTTTAGATGATGTAACTACATTTCATCTTTCCTTTTTACCAATTTTTGCTTCTAAAAAAAATTATACGTTATTTCCTCGATTTTGTACTGGACATGGAAGCATCCTGCATATTTGATTTTTTACAATTTCCAGATAAAGTATGATTGTCTTCAGCTTTTCAAAGACTTTTTTTCTTATTCATCACTTTTTTTTTCTTATACAATTCCGAGTTTAGAAATTGTAAGTAATTTATTTCCAAACTAAGATTTTTTTTCCATTTTCCCAATTTTCAAAATAATTTCAATATTTTATCAAATTTCTTAGAACCAATTTTCATATTATTGTCAATAACATTACATTAACACATTGTTTATTTATGTTAATTGGACATAAAAATTCAGAAAAAGGGGAATTGAGTCTGTACTCCAATTTAGGAGTACTTTTCATTTAAATTTTTTTAGTAATTAGTAGCAATTTAATTCAAGACTTTTATTCTTTGTGAAAATTAGAGGTTATCTAAAACACTGTACTAAGGAGGAAACTGTCGCCACATGAAAAATGTTGCAACATTGTCTATGTATATTTATTCAAAGTAAGAGAATTTTATTAAAAACTTTAAATCAACTGTGAGGATTATTATTACTCTTAATAAAAATTATTTATCGTAGTTTCTTAGTGAAGGTATACTTTAAGAATAAAATTAAAAAATATATTTTTTGGCCGATTAATCGGCCCGATTATGCCGATTATTAGTAATCGGCAAAGGGGCCATTATGGCCAATTAATCGGTACTGCCGATTAATCGGTGCATCCCTAGTGTTTAACATGTTCTTAAAGAAATAATGCGAGAAACAACTTTGATTTATTGTTTTGAACCTGCATTACAGAAAAATAAGCAAACATGCAATGTAATTGTAATGCCGGATATCCGCAGGATATCCGGCGATAAAATTCCGGATATCCGGTATCCGGCTTGAAACGAGCCACTGAATATCCGATAAAATCACTATCCGGTCCATCCCTATTTTTCATCTATATTCATATATGGAAAAGTGTAAGGTGCAACTGCTTGCACTGAAGGTATATTTTGAGTAACATTTTTAACAAGTTAATACAACAATTATGATTAAAATTAATTCACTTTGTGCAGAAGATGAATAAAAGCAAAAAACGTTTTAAGAGCACAAGTAGGTAAAATTTTAAAAGAGGCATACATGTTTCGAAGGGCCTAGCCTCCTTCATCAGTGCCAAGCACAAAATGGATTATGATTTATTGTGATTATTTTGCAAGCAATAACATGTCTTGAAAAAGAAATTACAATAGACCATTATTTTGCATTCGTTTAATAAAAATATGGATTAAGATTAGAGGTCTTTATTTTATTTTGTGGATCAACATTGATTTTATGCTGGTCTGGAATTGCAAACCATATATGTAACATTTTCTACGCTTTCGAAATTTAACTCGTGAGATTACAAAGAATTGTTATTTTAGCGTGCTAATAAATGTAACTCATAGAACTCAAAATTAAAGAAGAGCTTTAAGAAACGACAAAGGAGACAAACCAATGAAGAACTAGATATTGATGGATGACACATAACTTAAACTTATCATATTGAAAGTTCTGTGCCATTCTTTGATAATGGCAAATGATCTTTGTCATTTGTTAGCGAAGGAAGATCTTGCTACGGAAGTGAGTGATGCTAGTGATTGTGGATGCATTAATGTCTTGAAATATAGTAGAAATAATTAATGACTGACAGAAGATTGTCATAACCAACTCTTTGATTATAAACACTAAGTTTATCAGTCTTGTTTAGCATTGTGCACATGCATTGAAATAATTGTTCATTGAACTATTTATATGTTTGACTAAACACTGGAATTAATTTTTTTTTAATCTGTAGAACCTAATTCTTATTTTAACACTACTATTAAGTCTTAGTTTAAGCGAAGTTTTTTTTTTTACTGCTTAAAAAATTATTTCTACTGCATTAAGTAAAGTGGCTCAATAATTTTTAACATTTAAATCTGCAATATCAAATTCTTAAGACGGTTCAAAATATCCCTTCATTAGATTGCTTCATTGGAAGCAAAATGTTATTAATGAAAATTTTTCCTGCACTGCTAGTTTTATCAAAATTTTCACCAAGCACTGGAGTAATTTTTTAATCCACATAAATTCAATACAAGGCTATTTTATTTTTTTCCAATTTGAAGTTGCACTAACTTTGACATGTATAAACTTTAGAGTATTGAAAAATAAGTAGTTTAGGAAACTGAAAGATATATCAAATTTGGCAGTTGATCATGAGGCCACAAGAGCAAAACTTTTAAGTGCTTTTCCACTTACAGATATTACAGCGAATGAAGAGTCTGGCTCTTCAGTGTGACAGTCATCGAAAACTGTAATTTCTAGATTAGCAAGCGGCCACACGAAGAGTCTCTCATTCATTGAGGGCAGGAGAGTCTTCGACGTCTGCTCTTACTGCAAAACCCAGCAGGCTTCTCCAGAGCCCATCCTGGACTGTCTATGACTTTGCAAAGAAGATATCTTTGAATCACCTCTTCTTGTCCTCGATTTCCTCCGGGTCAATGGTCTGACGGACCTTGTCTGACTTCGTCAGACATTTGGAGGATTAGTCCCACAGCATAACATGATTGCTGCTACCTCAAATTGGCTTATGCAGATTGTATTAGGAATATGCATTTTATCTACCTACTGTTTCAGTGACGATTGTGCAGTCTCTTTCAAGCCATTAGTTTTTCCAGACTTTTTATTGGAAAGCAACTGTCATTCCTTTCGGGTCAGCCTAATATCTAGCCATGAGTTCACTTCTTTTGAAGAAGCAATGGCACACGAAACGATATTAGTTGAATCGGAAAAGTGTTTCACAACTTATTGACCAGGAGAGCAGCGAGTGCTTTTGATAAAAAAATTTGTCGACCGGCGATATTTTTCTCCTTTTAAACTTTTTTTTTTGGCAAGAAAGAAAATAAACTTTTGAGATCGGACACCCTTAAACACTTACTAAAGTTTTTGAGAACTGTTGAGGTTTTTTCTTTTTAGTTATATGAAATATATTAATATGTACCTACTTTTTTTGATGTGAAAGAGCTATTACAAAAAATATTGAAAAGTTAAGAATAAGATCATTACTGCAATATAATATCAATATTTGAAATAATTACTTTATTACATACAATAATTCTAACAATGTATTGCACGTAGCTATGACATGCTAAAAATACTAGAAAATTAACCAAAAAAATTCATGTAAAAGATGTTGCAGAAGATAATTTAATTTATTTATTTTAAGAAAGGACATTTTTTTTAAACATGGACTTAAAACATCTAAGGACCATTTAAAATTTGCCGAAACTGGTGCTAGCTCGCTTGTTTACCGATAGATAGTTGTGACACTAGACAGCATAATAAATACAGTACTTTTTATTGCAGTATTATCAACTGATCTTCATCTTTATGTTGCCGTGTGGAAAAATTCTCCAAGGGTAAATATTTTTTTATACTAAAATTTCTTTTCACAAAAAAAAAAAAAAAAAACCTATAGGTTCCTAAGTAAGATTTAGAAGCTTTCTGTTGCAACTTCTCCTGGAAATTTTAATTTATATTACACAAATGAAAACCATTATACATTGGTATAAAGCTTTACATATCATCAATTTCTAGCTAATTATCCTGTAATATTTGTTTCATCAACTGGTGAGACTTTACGCCATTTTGTGATACATTTTTTGAAGGGATAGACCTACTTCCTTGGGAAGCTGGTTTAATAACTCAAGCACATTTGCAATGAAAAGTTTAGAAATAATGTAGATGAACCTCTATTGGCATTTTCTCTCTCAGCACCAAAATTTAGCCATAACTGAGTTTAGATAGGCTAACATTGACCTAAATCACTCTTTCAGATCACACTTTGCAATTAATGGTTTCTAGTATTATCCAAATAATTTAAGCAAAATTCAAACTTTTAAATGAAAAATTCAGATTCAAGGCTAAAGCATAACTATGAAAAAATTAAATATTACACTCAGGGAATAAACGATATTGGGCACAGCTTTAATGTTTTTCCAGGAATAAAGCTTTTAGTGAAAATCTCAAAAAATTATTGGTATACATAATTTAAATTTATTGAACAGAGGAATTACATTGAAAATTAGAATTGTCACTTTTTAAATAATTCTTAAACAGCATAATTATCTCGCATTTAGAAGTGTAATTAACATTTCAAAAATTTCTTCCCAAACACCATAACGAATTTGAAGAAAATACTTAAATTGGGGCTGATATTACATCTGCTAGGATGCTAAAAATTTTTCGCAAATAAAGAATTATTAATTTGTATCGAGCTTTGGACATGTACACAAAGCTATGCCGCAATCGAACAGAGCTAACAAAACCATTTGTAATTCGATACTTTCTATGGCGAATACTCTATCACGACAAAATGTAATCAACATAAATCAGTTTTAAAAAATAACCGTTCACAAAACTTCAAATTTTCATTTTACTGACCTAGACCTTGAGTAGGATCGGCGTCTTCTGAACGAATGCGATCGGGAACGGCTGCGGCTTCGGCTATGAGTCCTTCGCTCTTCCTCTACTTCTTGCGGCGAAGGGGATCCTTCAGCAGATGGTGTCTTTTCTTCTAATGACTGCCTTTCTGAACTATTTCCAACAGCATCGGGGCTATTCTATAACAATATAACATAAAATCAAATTATTTTCAAAAACTAGTTAATGGTAAGAGCCAGTAATTTAATTTAATAATAAACTTAATTAAACTAAAATACGCAACTGCATGAGATTATATACAGCGTTATTTCGTAATAGCAAAGAGTCCTCTAAAACTAATTCGTCTAAACCATAGTTCGTCGGATCCAAAAAACAATATTTTCAAAACAATATGGGCAGGGATGGCCAACTTAATGCGTCTTAGAAGTAATACGTTTTAAGCGTGTTCGAATAAACGAGATTCGACTATATTTTAATATTCTCCGAACTGCTACAGAAAAAAAGCATATATTTTTTTTAAAATAAAAATGACATTTAAAACAAATTCAAGACTTTAAAAACTCATCACAACAAAAAGTCACGACAACCTAAACTTATCATTTATAAAATAGAATTCTATTGTTTTGCTGCATCGATTACATGATGCAGCAAAATAGAATGGTCACATATTTAAGGAAAATATAATTTTACGTAAAAAAAAAAGCAGCATATTACAATACAAACCTCACGATCACTCATGTTTAAAGAAAACAGTCCAAAAACAAAATGTAAGTTTTAAAGGGACTGAATTCACAAGCAACAATATAATAAAATTCTCCCACAACGACAGGGCAAACAACAAAATGGCTTCGTTTTGGAAGAGTTGCTCGGCAGGTCCGCACTCGTAACGCGGGTATTTTTTTTTTCTTTTTACGAAAAGATTTTTTCTTTGAAAAATATCCTAAAAAAATTTCTCAAAATTTATAAAATTCTATTACAATATTTTACTAAAAGCATGCAGATGAAAAGTTATTCCATTAGAATAAAAAGCATAATGTTGTTGCCAGATTCTACAGCTGGAGTGACATCTACCGGCGGCTTTTTGTGATCCATTGTGTGATCATGGAGCGATAATAGCTCCATGTCTTGTGATTGTGATCTTTCTGATGAGGGGGATTTTCCTCCCATGTCTGCCATTTTTAGTGAAAAGAATAGCTTATCAACAGAAAATGAAACTTTCAGAAATCTTACTTATTGATCTGATTTTGTTAAGAAAAAAAATCAAATCAATCAAAAGTTTTTGAACTTTGAGGGAAAAGTTGTTTATTTTTCTGTTTACTTGCCGGCAGTACTTTGAAACTTTACAAAGCTAGTTTTATGTCAGCTTCAGTACTACTCGAGTCCCCTTAACTAAGGCCCCTATGTAGACGAGCCGGCGCATCAAGATTAACGCAGGAATTTAAGTGAAACAGGTGATCGCAAATTGCAATCACTACTGGAAGTGAATTACATTAGAACGTTTCTTGATAAAAACATCGTGACATCAGCGTGACGTTTGCCTATGAAAAACGAGCTAGATAAAACGTCACAGCCTACTTGGCGAATAAGAGGAGATCGCTGACTGCTTGTGAGCTCTTATTGGCTCCACCCGTAGTGACGTCAGTGCGATTAGCATTTGGACCTGTCTAGAGTCCTATATGAATACGTAGTATTCAGAGTACGGACAACAGGGTATCATTTTTCTATTGGTGGATGCATTGTTGAGTCCGCCGCAGGCTATGTCGCTTTTTCTCTCGTAGCTTTAACATGGAGCGGCCGATAGTACTGTAAAAAAACATTTTTTTCGGATAATTAAAGGCGAGTAAAACTTTTTTAATGCTTATATTACTATTCTATAATGTCTAAGCTATACGTATGTAGCTTTACTTTAGAGATTCTACTGGTATTTCTTTAATTATAACGTAGTTAAAATAGAAACATGCTTCCCGGTGTGTTATTATCCATTCTAATACATCATTTTGGTCTATTATTCTTACTTTTTCTCTTTGAATCGATAGTTACGATGATAAACTTATTGAAAAACATCACTTTGAGCTAAGGGAAAGTTTAAATTGTGTGAAATTAATTTATTTTCACGAACGCTCTTGTCTTTGCTTTGGCGCGGTCTGTTCATGCTTGGCGACGAGTTGAAGTTGGGAAGTAAGCGAGTATAAACATTTTGTGATGTGTGTTCTAAACATTGTTGCGGCTTTTTTTTTTTTTTTCTTGTTCTAATGAATTCCAGCTGATTCTGAAACCCAATTCAAGTAAGAATTTCGTTACGATTATTATTTTTCCTGTTTACTTCATTGATCAAAATGAATATTTAACCAATTGTAATGTCCCTGAGCGACGAATTGTCCAAGTTGAATTTTTTCTATGCAACACACAAGTACTTGGTGTCGGATTGTTTTTTATTTTCTTTTGAAAATATGTGTGGATGAAAGCACATTCTTTTGAAATTGCAGAATTATCAATGTTAGCTTCTGTGATCAAAGTATCACTGCAACTTCTACATTAGTCAAAAACTTACTAGATATTTACACAAAAACAAACTGATATTGGAGCCTTGTAGTTGATTCACATGAATTAAATTTACAAAATTGTAACAGGAGAATATTATGACACTATTACACACATGAAAATTCGATAAGAGTTTGTTCGTTCTATTTTTAAACTCAAAATGTGTTTAAATTTTTTTTAAAAACTTAATTTAGAAATTTTTTCTGAATAGTCAGTCGTTAATTTATGAAAATCACTTTCTCTGGAAGTGATGACATTATTGAGTGGATACTATTGCATTAATTACTCTTTCAAATTTCTTCCTACTCATATTTTAATTTTATTTTTTGTTTAACTGTGAAACATTTAGGATAGATTGAAATCTAGATTTAAAAAAAGTAAATAAATAACAGTTTTTTTTTTTTTTAGCTTTTGATATCAAGAACGAAATATTGTTGTACTTAAAAATCTTCCTAATGGTAAACTTAATAATAAAACAAAAACTGAATTTATTTACTAGTTAGTATTCATTCACCTACTATTTTTATTTCTTCCTTTCCTTTGAATCAATTAAATACAAATACAGTTTTCGTTGTTTTAAAACCTTAAGAGTATCATTACATTGGAACACTAATCGTTTTTCAGAGGTTACTTTTTTAATACTGCTAACCTTTTGCTTTTATTAAAGTTAAAATCAAATTCGAACGAATTACAAACATCACGCATTATCGCATTCGTGTAGAGCTTAAGACCTCTCCTGCTCTTGTTCACGCTCACCGTTACACCAGACCGTTTGTGACTATTTCTTAAAAATGAAACCCTTGGGCGAGTACGAAGCCAAACTTGCAGCTTCACGGCAACCCCGTTTCTGCTTGCAACCGGTTGTCCTATTCGAACTCGGCTGTTGTCGCTACTCTGAATACTACGTATTCATATAGGACTCTAGACCTGTCTATGGTGCCGCCACGCCAAGCGCCAAATTTGAACTGGCGGTTAATAAATTGGCGTAGTTTTGGCCGGCGGTTAAAAATTTTTAGGTTTGCTCTAATAAACAAATCCACGAGGGTTTCTCGCCGCTTGCCATCAGATTTGTCTATGATAGCGTGATTTTTGTGATTATTAATGATTAAATATGTCTATTTATGCAGGGCAAAAGTTTTCTTCCTATGCAGACTTACAGGACAAGGTTGAAAATTATTCGCAGGAGCAGAAAGTTCATTTTTGAAACCACCACGTTGTGAAAATGCCGACCCATCTTTAGTATACTACAAAATAAGGTTTTCTTGTGTTCATGGTGGAAGAGAATGCAGTGGCAAAAATAATTGCACTGGGCAAAGAAAAACGAAGTGAGTGACGTTTTTTCACATATACTTTATTGAAATTTTGTGGTTGAATTTTACTTGTAATGCGTTAGTAAATCAAATTAATGGCTTTATGCTTTCATTTTTTGTTTTACCCTTTGCATTATGCTCACCTTTTTATTTGATTAGCTCTTGGTCTGTCCAAGTCCCATTCTGCCCCTGAAATACCTTCCAGGAACAGCGACACCCCTCGTTTTATCTATACCCTGAGCGTTTTGTTCACCGTTTTATCTGATTTTCACAATATAATTTCTGAATAATAATTCCAGAACAATGATGACCTCACCTCCTCCAGGAAAAATCGCACCCCCCTTCCCCCGCAGAAAAAACTATTTAGCTACTGAAGAACAATGCCCTCCTTCTATAGGAAATGGGAAAAATTCCAACACCCTCACCCCTCCCCCCACACACAAAAGTATTACTAATACCGCCTGTGCCACTGCTATGCATTCCTGACTGAAATATTTCTGTGTGATACAATTGAATCGGTGAGTGTAAAAACTGCATCAGTCCATAATTTTAAATTTTTCAGGAGAGACAAAAAACATCCTAACTCTTCCAATATTTTAAATAATAGATTGATTTTTTTCTCAGTCACAAGATGCACATTTGAACTGCTGTCAACAAAAAGTACATTGTTTCTATTAAAATCGGACTTAGGAAACATTAAAATGTAATTTGGACTGATGTAGTTTTTGCACTCAACCGGTTTTCAGACTTAGAGAAAAAAAGTTATTTTGCATTCAAAGTGTATATTTATTTATTATTTCGTCAGAAATGAAGAAACGGTTACTTTACCATTATAAACAGAAATTAGAAAAGTTAATAAACTCTTGGAATTGATGATTTTGAACCATAAATCGTTAAAAAAAATGCAAAATCATAAGAAATCAAGATACATTTCTTGTATCTTTGATACCTGTATTTCATTAAAACAGATTAACAAAGGGAAGGTTATTACAAAAGTTTAGTGGCTGTAGCTAAATCTATACCAATGTAACAGGGAAAAAAAAAAGTATAGGTATGTAGTACATCTATTAAAATAGATCATTTTCAATCATTGTGTCACCGTCACGTGAAGTAGTTGGCCAGCTAAATAATTCATTATAAAATACTTTACAGTTTTTAGGAATATGTACAATCATTTTCTTGATGTCATCTATTTTTTTATGTTGATTGGTACTTTCCCTGATGGGTAGGCATGGGATTTGAGGGAAAATCGAAGTCATGGAAAATATGTTTTAGCAGCTGATAGCTGTGTTCTTGAGCCCCATCGATGAAAGTGTGTGCTGTGACAACCCCTTTTTCTTCAGAATCACATTGAAACTCTTTGTATCGAGTAGGAGCAAATTTAAATTTTTCTTCTCTCTCCACACTGTGCCATGTTGAAAAAACACGGCGCCTGATTGTGCGAGTAGAAGGTGATGCGCGGAATTCCTGCGTTGAGCGCAAAAACTACATCAGTCACAGGACTAATGTAGTTTTTGCGCTCAACGTTCAAATGGGGGTGCTCGTATCTTTCGAACTACTCACCTGTGTGTCCTGGTTTTTTCACTCAACATGCATCTTGCCTCCCAGAGTTGTTTTCCATCAAAAACGAAATTTCGAATTTTTTGGACTGATGTAGTTTTTGATCTCAGTGATTCAATTGTAAACCAGGGCTCGAAAAATCTTCAAAATTTTACATGCCCTGCCGGGCATGTTTGTCTGAAAGGTACATGCCCAAATAACATTTTTACATGCCCAGTTTTATTTTTGTTGTTTATAAATAAAAACATTTAAATTTGTCGTACAGTGTTAAGACGTTGATTGTCAAGCTACAAAACATGCATAGCATATGAGCTAGGCTAAAAACAATGTACCTGTCAATTAGCTTTTACTTTTATCCCCTCAGAAGTCCTTATTAATGTCATTGTAAAAGACAAATTCTATTCTGTCAGCTAAAATAATATGCTACAAATTATCATTATCTTCTACTTGGGTAGTCAACATGTTAATCAGACAAAATATTAAATTAGCAGTTTTGTATCTGAATTAAGAATTATTTTAATCTTAACATATGTGGTAATTTTTTTCCAAAATACAAAATAATAAAGTTTAGGAAAGAAATATTTGATCGTAAAATTACATGGCCAGCTGGGCATATAAGGGTTGAAGATTCATGCCCGATCAGAAATTTTACATGCCCCGGGCATGTCGGGCAATATAATTTTCGAGCCCTGTTGTAAACGCCATCCATTTTCTTTCCAATCATATTCAGTGATATATAAACTACATGTTCCAAGATCCCTTTACCTATAGCTACATGTGGTCTAACAAGTTTAATTGGGCTTTGAGTAGAGCTTGGCATTTTGTTGAAGATCAGGAGCCAAGCATCTCCAAACCAGCACCCCCCAGATGCATTAATTTGGAAGAGGACCGTGTCACGGGGAGTTCATACCAAGACTATCAGTTTAATTTTTAGGGTGGTGGCTGTATTTTAAAATCATTTTTTTTTTTTTTTTTTTTCGCATTTTGGAGGAATGTGTTCTAAAGCTTTGATACATTATCTCTTGAGTGGGGGGAGGTATCCATCATAGACAAATATGCAAACACTTTCAGTATCCAATTTAGTGCCAATCGTATGGCGATTGCAAATCCTATGGTTTTTTGTTTTTTTATTTAGGCGGCAAATTAGGAGGTACTAGGATCTCTTCGTTGCTCATGTTTGTGAGCTTAATATCTTTATTTTTATGATGGATTTCTTTTTTTATGCTTTTAATGTAATAAAAGTTCAAATAGACCTGAGAAGAAAAAAAAATATATGAACTGTATCTGAATTCAACTGTAGGATAAAATTTTATTTTGTTTTATTCACCAATTTTTACAATTTAGAGAGAGAGAGATAGATGCGCCCCTGGTTTTGGAATTTTATCTTCCAGGGCTTATTACTTTTTTTATAGTTGGCTTTCGTTGCTGGGAATGTACAGGTTTCTATGGAGTGCTGAATGCCAAATGTAATTGGCTTTTAAAATTAGATTAGTTTTTTTTTGCAGTCTGCTGCTCATACTTGGGGTAGCATTAATTCTTTCATTGCTGCACTACTTTTTAACCAAATTTATTCTAGGTGCACTTATTTTGTCTGTTTGTGTAATAAACTATCTGATAAGTCTTGTCACTCTCAGGTTAATAATTATTGTTCATTTTTACAGGATGCTGAGGAGAGTACCTCCCGCTAAAATTGAAAACATGTAGAGGTGCTGATGTTTATGTTGGGATATAATTCATTTCCCCATTTTATGATAATTTTTGTTCTCATTTTAGCAGAAAATGTTTCTGAAAAATATAATTAGTATTGTTAATTGTTTTTGGATGCTACATTGCTTTTCTTAACTTAAATTTGAAGATATTTAAATCTTTTCGTACCTCTGATATGTATGTTTGTTAGTATTTATGATGCATGTTTCATGTATAAATTTACAAATTGACTTTTTTTTTTTTTTGAAATTCAGTATTTACCACTTTTGTAAGCAAAACTGTTTTCTATACTCTAAAAAAGATCTTAGCATTCTCATAAACATTAATGTATTAATAGATTTTAAAAGTTGATGGAATTGTTTTAAAGTTTATTTTTTACTCCAATACTTTTACAAATATGAAAAGTGTCAATAATGCTATTAAATTTCACTTCAAGTGTCTAACTCTAAGTGCTGCATGATCCTTGCAAATGTCTTTTTATTTAGTTGCTTTGATTGATAAATAGCTTTTTCTCCCATGAAAAAACAATAGAGTTGTAAGATTGATTCTTTTATGAAAGTTTCATGAGTATTTTATTGTAAAGTTTTATAAACTAAATTTGAAATTCTTAGAGGATTACAGAGTCATGGCTTTGACGTGAAATTACATATTAAAAGCTCTATTTTTTTAGAAATCTGAACACGGCTGATATAAAGCCCTTTTAGTGGTTAATTCTAGATATCCATCAAACTATATTTTTGTTTATGAGATTATTAGGTAAACTTTAGCTTATGATGTCCATGTTAATGATACTTAATAATTGCCATTATAATGTGTTGTTTTGGTGGCTGTTAAAATCATTTATATTATTTTCCTGCTCTAATATTTTGTTTTCCACCAAAGTTATGAAGTATTGTGTAGCTTATGCATGGAATAAAAAATTTATGACTCACTCAGAATTACATAATTTTAAAGAAAAATCAGTACATTATTATTGCTCCTTTTTAAATTGTTTTCCAAACTGTCAGTTTTATAAGTTCAAAATGTTAATTCTGTTTAAAATTAACATTTTTTGCAACTAATTGATTAGTTTTCCTGGGATGTATTTCTTTTGTTCTTGATAGATAAACAATCTTTTTGTTGATGAGTTTTTAAGTTATTTAATAGATTGAACTCATGTAACTTTTTTTTCTGTAAATTCGCAGTCTGAAACCATGCATTTCTAGTTTTTGTTTTTCATTTGGTGTATAAATAATGCCTGACATTGGTGTTAAAAACCTGATGTATCCAAGTATCAAGGAAGTGTAAAAATATAGTATCAAGAAGTTGATAAAATGGTTGCATTAGAAATTAGGGAAAATGATTTTGTTTTTCCTGTAGCCACCCTGAATATTTTTCTCATTATAATTACTGTTAAAACTGTGTATTTGCTGCAGTTTTGGAGTTGTTGTGGAATTGTTATTTCTACCAATATTTCCTGAATGTAAAATTAAATAGGAGCTCATGTTAAATTTTTATACTCTGTAAGTTTAGGAGCTTTTGATGTTTAAATTTGTTTGATGTTTTACAACTCTTAAAAGATAACATATTAAAAAATGTTTTCAAAATAACTATGATAACAGTATTGATATGTATGAATTTACAAAAAAGTAATAAAGAAATTGTTACTATATGTGTAGTTTTTTTATGTGCCTTTCTCACAAAGGAATTTCACTGCTAAAATTTGGGTAAACCTGTACAACTTGATTTTAAGCTTTGTTTAAAGCAACAAAGTGTGAGCTTTGGGATGAAAAATCATCCAAGAAAAGCAATAGAAAAAAAAGTCCATAGTATAAATTATACCTGGTGCCCAAACTTGTCACATAATTCCATCAAGAAAGAAACTAAGTAAAAATTATTATCCCGCAATAAATATTGTCACAAAAAATTAAAGCCCATTTTACAATTTTTTTTTTTTGCTTTGCCATGAAAGTTATGTACGAAAGCAATTGTCCAGATTATTACGTGTGTAACAAATTGATAAGTTTTTAAAAAGCATAGTTTTTAAGACACATAGGCAGAAGGGGAAGTGACTGCCCCCTCACTTTCAAAATTAAAGAGGCTTTGCGCTCTCAAGTACTTACCAGAGTTAAAAATTAATAATAAATTAAAAAATTATTTTTTACTTCAGATTGATTTGTAACACGAAAATAAAAGGAATAAACCACCTTTTTTAAAGATCATTTAATCCGTAATAATTAGAGATGGTACGAAGCTTCGGTCTGGCCGAAGCATGATTTGTGATACAGCCGCTCGGCCTATAAAAATTTATGCTGTAAATTTGCGTTTTTCAATAATTGTTTCATAGAATATTGTCTTTTAAGCTGTACACACTTATAAAATATAAAACAAGAAAATTATTGAACCCTGGGGGCCAGAAACTTTTCAATAGTTAAAAGTATTTTATAGTTAACTTGAAACTTGTAAAGAAATTGTTTAATTAAATTACATTTTGTTAATAATCTTAGGAACAACTTTAGTTGCTTTGAAATGAAGTTGGTGAAATTTGGATTTCTTGAAACCTTTTTAGTGTTGATATTTCAAGAAAGTTATCAATTTTCAACATCTGACAGGGAGTTTTTTTTAGTCGTATTTTATTTAACAGAGTTTTTTATACGTAAAAAATTTCTGTCTGAAATAAATTGATTAATATATTGAGTAAATTTAACCCATTTTGTATATACTGATCAAGTTTATTAATAATAGTTCACGATCGTAAAGCATCCTTAGAATTATCAAAAAGTTAAATTGAAGCTGCATTTTAATTAATTATTATCCGAGGCACCTCCTTTCCTTGCACATCCACTTGTGACGAAAGATTTTGTTTCGATTTCATTTGTTACTTAAAAAGGAAGAATGCACGTACATAAAATCGAACACAGTCAACTGAACTTCAAAATTTTAATAGATATCTATTACAATATTAAGATATTATGAAATAGCAGCTAATTTGTAGTTAAATTATTCTATGATTTAATATTTGATCATCATATGATCATATCAATTGTTGAAATCATATCAGTTGATTTTATTATAAACATTAACTCAACTGCAGAACATACGTTTCATATTCTAAATAATGCTTCATATTACTTAGCTGCAATTAAAAAAAAACAGAAAAGTCTTTTTTTCTTGAACTAGCAATACAAAACAAACAACGAAAAACAAAACCTTTAATTAGTGAAATTAATTAGAAAATGAAACAGTTAGCTGAAAATGTTGTTCAACACTAAGGATATTCACTCATACTGGGATATCATATTATACGTATTTATTATATGTGTTCTATGCTAAAACTTCAATATGTGCCGTAGCCGAAGCTTCGGCCACTATTTGCCGAAGCTTCGGTATTCGGCCGAACTCCGCTTCTTGCCATCTCTATAATAATAATTTTTAAGTATTGAAATACGTTTCCCGCACTGCAGTAAAGTGAGGGGGCTCATTGCATCAGCACTTAAAATTTTTCAATTAGGCAAATCATCGTTTATAAACAACATGATCTAGTAACTGCCGTGATGCAGCTCTGTAGGAAGTGTGCCCATCTCCAAAGAATGATGGCGCAACCTTTAAATTTTAAATGCTAAAAAGTACCCCCTCCCATCACAACAAGAGACTCTCTGAAAACTAGTGCTATATACCCCTCCCCCCGGGTGATGAGGCATATTAAGAGCAGCAATAGACTGGAACTTGGGGAAAATTATGTGGAAAAACTATCTGTGACAATACACTCTAACAAACCCTGAACGTTAATTTGTGGAAGAGTGAAAATTTTCAATTTGTTGAACAGAACTCCAAGTTTATCCAAATAGATAAAACACGTGGGTGCACACTAAGCACATCAAATGAAAAGGGAAAATCAGGCATTTAAATTTTGAAACATTGCACTGATGTCTAAAAATTTTTCGAATTTCAGAGCAGATTAAAGTTACTCAAATTTGACATTTTTAATAACGTATTCATTAATGACCAAAGAAACAAACGTTTTTATACTTTTATTAAAAGAATGGCGGTAAAAGCACGGACGTAGTAATTTCTAGGGGGGGGGGGGGCTTGATGATTATATTCATCAGCCTAAACATCCCCCAAGAAGGGACAACTATATTTTTAGAGACAAAATATACAGTCCCTAAATGTTCCTGCATTAAAAAGAAAACTGTCAGAAGTTGAATTTGTTTAAAATTTTCAAATATTCACTGAAAAGATTTATTTTATAACACTGAAATTTATTCATGCATTTATTAATTTTCCTCCTCCCACACACATTTAAAATGCAAGATTGTATTTACGAATGGCAATGTGGCATTTCTATTTTATAAGAAATTTCAACATTTGAAAATATTTTGGCAACGGCAGTTCGGAAAAAAACTTTAATTTTTTGAAGAACAACTTAGTTGCCAAAAGTTCGATAAAGCATGCTAGCTGGCAACCCAGCAGGATAGCTTTCTATTGTTCTGAGCGGCTGCCTAGGGACGTCCTTAGCATTTATAGCGATTGCAACTTATCCAAATTTGGGAATTTGTGATTGCAATGGCGAGTTGCGATCGTCCGTGTTTCACTTGAATTCCTGCCCTTTGACCACTTTGGATCCAGCGCGTGTTCGAGGGTTGTCGTTTTTGGCGAGTTATCGCTTTTTAGTAACTTTTCACGTGGATTTTAAAACGCTTGGCAGTGTCCAGAAACTTTGCTCTGGTAACCCTAGCTCCGCAACAATGAAAAATGAAAGTAAAAGTAACTGAGTTGGATCCAAAGTGGTGAAACTTAAGCTTGATGCGTCGGCCTGTCTATATAGCGGCTCTACCCTTAACCACCCACCCTTTCCTTAGTATCACCAAAGATAATGCTATCCGTGTTTCGTTTATGGAAAATTCAGCAGCACAGCCTTTGAATTTTTTTTCTAAAACAAAGCCTAAAAATGAAATTTTTGAAAGAACCCCCGATTTCTTGGAGGAGCCCTCGAACTCAATTTCCATTATCGTCAGTAACCAGTGAACCCAAGACCCGTTTCCCAAAGTCCAAGAATTTCCTGATAAGAACTGCAGGCATCCCCAACATCGCAAAAATTTATCTTTTCATTCTGTCTGAAAGGAGATCACAGAACTCCTTCTTAAGTTGCCAAAAAATGGCATACAATTACATTTTTCAGTGTTCAAAGCTGATTTTTTTTTGCAAAGACCCAAACTTTCATATTTTCCTTTTAGAACTTTAATCTTGGAAGATTTCTTAGGAAAGCACTCGACACCCCGGATTTCATAAAATATAACTTAAAATTGATCTTAATTTGGAAAATATTCGAGAGAGAGCCACGATCTTTTCTTTTCCTTAAGGTTACGAAAAATTGCCTAAAACAGTTGCAATTTTTGACATAAATCCATATAAATTTCTCCCGAGTGGGAGGATATTGTAGGTTCTCCGAGTCAAATTAAAGGGGGAAAATTTTCACTGCTGCAAACACGGCATTTGTCATTTTGGGGCACTAACATGGTTTTTGACACTTTTGTAGCAAGTAGCAACGAACTGAATTTAACACATTTTAAACGATTTTTTGCACCTGAATTTGTTAAAATTTCAATTTACTTCAAGTCTTTTTTTACATGTTACAAATTTTATAAGTTTTTTCCATTACTTAAAACTAACTTAATATTTTCAAACTATTTCTGCTTAGGTGTTTCTTTTTAAAAATTTATTTTTAAGATACAATCATATGCACATTTAGAGTCTGGGGTTCCTAGCCCCCGCCTTTTTTTGCTTGCAAATGAGGAAAAGAGGGCCAATGTGAGTGTTTTTCATTTTATTTTCAATTTTTTTACTAACCATTATCTTACACCTCTAATCTCCGCAATCTTAAAGTATATGTGCTGAAATATTAATTGTGACGAACATTACAATAATTAATAAATACATATGCAAAAATTGAGCACATGTACTTCATTCATGGACCATGAGATTCAGTTTAAAACCAATAATAAAATTTTGTACCAATAATAAAATTAGTATTTTATGATGGCAAATATAAATGACTTGAATTCACATAAACTGAAAATCCTTCATTCTCCCTTAACTACTTGACTAAAGTATTTTTTTTTATCACTTGAAGCAAAAGTAGACTATTTTTCGAAATTAAAACTTTAAAAACTCCAATTTTAGACATTGAAATAATTAGCATTCAAACAAATTCGTTTCAAAACTGCTCGATTGCGCTGGTCAAATTTTATTGCCTATTGTTCCAAATTTATTTGGGAATTATTTCAAATTTATTGTTCTGTCATTGAGGATACCCACATAATAAAGACGAATTTGTGAAAGCCTTTCACAGAAAATCTTTCATGTTTGCAAACAATTTTAACATTATTATACAATATTCAGCAGTATCCCATTTTTTGACCAGCAACAAATGTTGGTCGACACTTTTAAGGAACTCTCCATAACATTGAAAAATGAATAAATATAAATGAACAAGCATGCTGGTTGCATAGTTGTACTGTACTAGTATATGGTTTTTCAGTTTTACTGTTGTCAGTGGCAGTGACATAGGACTCCAGCGAAGTATACAGCAGTTTTTTTGCAGAAAATTTTAAATAAGTCTTTTGAGTTTGCAGACGGTTTTAAATTTTATCTGGGTCTGCATTGAAGAATAGTTTTTTTCTCATCATTTTCATTTTTTAAGGTTTGGCAAAATCAAGTTTTCCTTATGTTTCTCCTCTTACTCTAGCTCCATCTCCGACACACAGCAAATTAAAAATTTTTTTCTTCAGGTCTTAGAATCAGAAATGGGATAGACGGTCCGCCCTAAGACATGGAATTGCTTGATTCCCACAACTTTTTCCAAAATCCCCCTCCATAAAAATCTCTTTGTATGCTGTTTTGTTTTCACCAATTAGTGGACAAATATTTTAAAGAGTGGAATTTTTTTATATATTTATTTGAAGGAGACAGCCAGTATTAATGGAATGTCTGACGATAACTGCTATCTAATTAATGAACAGAAGAATCTAGCCACAAAGAAACAGGATAAAAGTTCGAAAATGCTGAACACCAAAAAACTTTTGGAACATTGATCAAGCAAAACATATTTTTTAACGCATTATTTAAAGCTGAAGCTGAGTTGAAACACTTTCTCAAGTTTGCCATTTTCAGACTTTTAATCTGAAAGTATTGAGAAACATTTTTAAGGCCAAAAGAGAGTACATTTGTACTGATTATTTAGTAAACAATTGATTAAAAGAATATTACCTATATAACAGCTATAGACAGAGATTTTAATGTTAATTGGGACAGAAACAAATGTTATCAGCACTTTGCACATTAAATTAATTTTTTCCTACTCACATGCATATGTTTTGTTCAAATGCATATTTATCTAACATGCTAAAACAATAAAGTAAATTGCAAAAAAAAAAAAAAAAAAAAAACTTTTCATGGAGTGAAAGATTATTGAACAATTTATGCTTCAAACTTGAATTTCTTGACTTTTGGGAGTTTTTAGACGTTTTGTTTCAAAAATAGTACTATGCTTGGCTGCAACATAACTTGACAATGGAGAAATAAGTTGAGACAAAACGAAAGTAGTAGTTCCTAGTGTAGATTCCAAAATTTGGGTGACATTAGGCCCTTCACTTTAGCAATCAGTATAGGCTGTTGAATTCACGCATATGCACAGGTGGATCCAGCTTCTGACCAGGTCTGAAGCTGGATCAGGAACAAGGAACAAGGGTGAAAGTGCAATTTTTGTGCAGAAACGGGAATATTTAACGATTGTTTTGAAATATAAGTCACAAAAATGCAGTTTTAGGCTATATTTGGTCGTTTAAGGGAGGCCATACCCCCATCCCGCCACACACACACTGGATCTGCGGCATTTGATTACCATTATTATTGCTTCATGCTACAATCTCTTATCATATGCATGCAATGGTCTAAATTTTTTTCCCATTGCAGTCATGTGTCATATTAGCACCATTCTAAAACAATTTATAAAATTCTAGTTTACAATTTCTGAGAAATCTGTCAATTTATGCATGCAAGGATAATTTTAGCTTTAAGTGTATTTATAGAATATAATAGAATTGCAGTTGTGTCCCAAAAATTAGTCTTCCGTAGGCATGAAATTGCAATGATGGAGATAAACAAAGGAATAAATATCAAACTTGCTAAGAACAAAATTTGGTATAAGAGGTCTTAAACCAAAAGATATATTACAGGGGTGATTGTGAGTTCATAAAAAAATACCTGAAAGTTTCGAACAGAAATGTGTGTGTGTGTGGGGGGGAAGGGGTGAGTTTTCCAGAAAACCAAGGATCCTATTATTTAAGCACACCTAATTTTATAATTTTACATTTCACAAACAAACAAGACACATTTCATACATTTGAATAGTTTCAAATAGTTTCTTGTCAAAAACAATAGAATGGCATCTTAACATTTTTGCTCGATGAATATTATTAGTAATTATCGGAAAATCACCGAAAATTCGAAAAGTAAAAAAAAATAGCTGGGAAGACAAAAGCATAATTAAAAATATTTTATTTCCGGTATTTTCGACCATGAAAATACTAGAATCGATCATGAAAATACCGGAAATCCGGTAAAATACCGGAACACAATCACCCATGATATTAATAAAATCATAAACACTCATTAATTTGCTATTGCAGAAAATAGAGTTAAATTTTAAATATGACTTACATAATTTAAACAACAATGAAAAACATACATGTAATGGTAAAAATGACAATTTTATTTACAGCAGTTATAACAGGATATGAATTTGGAATTTTATGATTTTTTTTGAAGTTGTGAATAATTTATTTTTTGAATAAAAATAATATTAAAAACAACAAAAAATACAATAAAACATGATTACATAAGAGTGTATTTTTCATTTAATGATTGAAATAGATATACTATAAATATCCTGCATTATAACATTTCATAAATCATCCTTTTAGAGCACGTGCTGATGTACAAAATATACACCAAAATAAAAAAAAAAAAATCTTCTATTGAAAATTATTCAGCATCATCTTTTTTCTCTTCGTCTGAATCTTCAGCATCAACATCACTGTCACCAGAAACTTCAGCATTTTCCATTTCTAATTTGTCAAATTGTCGTGCAAGTTCTGCTTCATCCAAATCAGTAACAACTTTAGGCTGTGAAAAACACATAATTACATACATTAATATCTAAAAGGCCCAATGAATTTTAATTGAAAACCTAACAAAGCAAATATAAAAGATTTGTTGAAAACCCGACATAAATATAAAAGATTGTTGATGAAAACCTGATATAAATATAAAAGATTGTTGTTGAAAACCAGATATATGTTCAGTGGTGCACACAGGACAATTTTATTGGGGCTAGATACAAAGTGAAGACATGAAATCTACCAATAGTCTGATTTTGACATCTGGTTTAGAGGTGGTAAGTTACTGCTTAATATCCAAGCTGCCTTAAATTTACGGGTTGAGCCACACTATTGCGGCATGCTGGTGTGCTAAATTGATTTTAGCTACCAGTTTGTTGGCATACTCATTATCCAGTGAGGTAATGTTTACCTCCAGCTCCGTTACTGTCCATTCCAAACTGATGAATTCATAACAAGGAGGAAATTACTCTCCAACAGATGGCATAGCTGGGCTGAAGGTATGCTGCACGTAGTCCTGCCTTAGCCTTAGCTTAGGGGCAGTAACTTACTATTCAAGTTAATAGTGAAGAGTTTATAAATTTCACTGCCTAATAAGAAGTAGTTTGAGAACATTATCTCTTCTTTGAAAATATTTATGAGCATTTAAGCGGTTCTTCCTTTATATTTCATTTTTTTCGAAAATGAGAACACAGCATCTAAGTTATGAAATATCAGAGAGGAACAAAGTGATGAAGGAAGAGCAACAATGTATCAACATTCTTTACTTCTTTCCTACTTCCAGCAAATACTTTTTACAAAGGGATAGGAAAATTCAAGATAAGTTCGCAAAATAAGGTGGTAAAAATAGTTTATATTTTATTACTCAAATAAATTAAACAGGTCATGTATCTTGTACATTGAGTATGGCAATATTTAACAAATCTGTAACACTAATATATGAATTGAATATGCTAAACTCTTAAGCAAACTGAAATAAAAGTGTGAAGTAGCCAATAAACTGAAAAAGTAAAAATTATCAGCCTGTTATGTTCTTGGTTTTGTGCTAAAATAAGCTTATAGTAATGAGAAGTATTCATTTGCATATTGCATAATGGTAAACAATTTAAAACTTAAAATTTCTTTCTTATTCTTTTTAATAAATTAGGTTTAAAAGTTGAGACATGTTTGATGCGCTGTCTCCACATCAGAGTACAGGACTTTGCACAGAAATTTGTTCTTATGTATTTCACAGTCGATACTTGCAAACTTTAAAGAAATATTTGAATTATTTCTTCTGTAAATGGAAAGTAAATTTGAATATTATATATTTTGGTAAAATGGTTAGTATATACCACAAAAAAATGCATATAACATTATGAGAAGAATAAATTTTGCATTATAATGATTTTTTGACGCGAAAATAAATGCGATTTTTCAGACAATTTCGAGGCTTCATATTTCTAAAACAAGTGAGAGATCACTTATGAAATTTTCGCTACTTATTTACTACTGTTATCCAGTTAAATTTTCATAGATTTTTCATTCAGTACCATTTCAGATAATAAATCTTAAATTTAGCATTTTCTCTTCAAGATGCCAAGTTTGACTAATTATACAAAAAAATTGACTTTCTTCAAATATTTCAAACTAGTTCAGGGAATAGTTCTATGAGATATCTATTCAAGGAAGAAAAAAAGGTAGGCAAGTCTTACATCCTTCTACTTACATTTTTCTGCTAGGAATGTAAGTTTTCACACAAAAAATCTAATTTTTCGTTAATTTTACTCAAATATTTTGATAATTATCAGAAAAATAAGTTATAAAAATTTAGGACATTTCTGCTTAATCAAATGGTTTTTAAATCATTTTGATAGATTCATAAATAAAAAAGTTCTAAGCATCCTCGTAAAGTACTTTTTTCATGAAAAGTCGCTTCCGCAGCGACTTAAAAATGGTTGCCAAAAAAAAAAAAAAAATAATTCTGAAGTTTTAACAATTTTTAAACCTTTGTTTCAGGCTCCCAATATAAGTTAATTAACAGGCAAACAATTTTAAAAATCAAAATGTGAGCAACATTGTTTCTTTTCCTGCATGACTTTGCATGGACCCATGAATTTGAAACACAGCTTTTAGAATGCGATCAGTTAATGTCTGACACTGGCAGGTGGATTTTTTTTTAACCCTCGTGGGTTCCTTGGGGGTCATATGTGACCCCAATGCAATTTCTGTTTAATATATTTTGTTAATCAACCATTTGTTTTTAATGGCATTTTGTGGCTTTTATTCTTCTAGTTTTCTATTCAAAATAATGCTATTATTGTGTTTTAT
This sequence comes from Uloborus plumipes, assembly GCA_038373865.1. Classification (NCBI taxonomy): domain Eukaryota; kingdom Metazoa; phylum Arthropoda; class Arachnida; order Araneae; family Uloboridae; genus Uloborus; species Uloborus plumipes. The sequence continues at coordinate 18,051 of JAXGGA010002730.1, read as the reverse complement.
TTTTCCCGAATTGCATTTTTTGCACATAAGACCCTTGGGGTCACTTCCCCAGAAGGCCAAAAAAAAAAGAGGACGTTGCAACTTTTGTCCAAGAGAACTGGACAGAAAATGCATTGAAAAATGTCATAAGTGTTTGAAATTCACTTGCAAAAATCATGTTTTTTCAGGTCCGTAACAGATGTAAATAAATCTAGTTATTGTAAGTTTTGCTCTAAAATTATAATTTTAATTCATAAACTAAATTTTACTTTAATTGTATCTTTTTATTTTTTGTTTTTTTAGCATTAAAAAGTGTGAGAACTTAAATAATGCATGTAACATTCAATAATTATAATGAATTAATTAAAGGAAGCATTGGGGTCGTTTATGACCCCAAGGGTCTTGAGTGTAACTGAAATGGGAGGGACCCACAAGGGTTAAATCGCAACTGGTGTTTAATTTTTCATCAGAAAAATGCAGTTAATATTGCACATTTATTTTTCTTTTTTGAAATAATGTACACTGTAAACCAAGTGCTTAACCTTGTTGTGAAAGCTCTTTAGATATCATTGGGAAAATAAAATTGGCAAAAAATGTTTTGATACTTACAGCAGTAAGAATATTAAATACCCCATCAGATGACTTTATTGTTGTTTCAATCTTATTGATTGCATCTTGTAGAGCCTTTAAACCATCAGCTTTCTCCATTGTAGTTGTTGTGCAAACATATAGGGGTGGTGCAATTAAATTAATCTAAATGATAAATTAAATAAGTGAAAGGTCAAATAAAAACAAAGAAATCAATACATATTATTTGAAGCAAATTGCAGTATTTAAATAATAATAAATTTTCATGAAATAAATGGTGCACAGTGAGACTTCTATGACATGCAATATGGAGTATTATCGGCAAAAATAATTTTATATCATAGGTAAAATATACTATTTAAACATCCTCTGAGAAGTATGGCTTCAAAATTGCAAAAAATATATCTAAAAACACTAAAAAGTTCTTCAATTTTAAATACAATCATATTAGAAAACAAAAAAATCATATTTTTTCATCAGGAGATGTCAACTGAGAAGAAATTTCATGTTCAAACTTCAAAAGTCAGTTAAGCATTCTTAGAGAGAACAAAACTGCTTTACTTATTGCTTAAAATGTGATATGAATTCAGTACAACAAATAGATATTTTAGATTTTTGACACAAATATTTTGATCTGTTTCATGTTTGGATTATAAGTGTAATTGGGTTGACTTTTATAGCAGCTTGATTCTTTTTATCCTCAACATCCATACTAAAGCAGCACACTGCACCTCTCGCCTACAGACTGATCATAAGAGACAAGATGGTCATTTGTCAACAAAGGTGAACCCTTTGTGCATTACTTTTATAGAGGGAAATGTAATAGCTGCTAAAAGTGACCAAGACTCATGGACATAATAGATACAAATTCTTTTTCGAATACATCTTCGGTGAGAAGTATGGCATCAAAATTTCAATACTTTGAGCAAAAACACAAAAATGTTGATAAATTTTAGTTACAGTAAAAATGTTTCGCAATAGATGTTGAGGCTATACTTCTCACAGAACATATCGTCGGCACTATGCTAAAGTAACGAATGTGAAAAATCGCGTTTTTCAAGTTCAATGGTTTCCCGTAGTACTAAAAAAGGGCTACCAACTGGCAAAATGATGAATCTGTTAGATGGTCGTAAGCCAATGTCATTTTTACGAATATGCAGCTTTGCCCGAAAAAGTTATGCTATACTAACGAATATGATATTCGACAGTTTACATAGTTAAACAAATTAAAAAAAAATCCCAAACGTTATAATCTGAACTAGCGAAAATGCCAGTTTCGTTAGTTTTCATTACCACTAAGACAGTTGAATGCGCATTAGGGTGGTCACAAGTAACATGGGGAAAAAAAATTTTCAACTAATCTCTTGCGGCACCTCCCTAAAATGTGCCAATGGGCTAGAAAATGAGATTTGCAAAGTTTTAGCTTAATCGGATAATATTAACACGTGCCGCAAAGAGGGTAAAGTTAAGAAAAACAGCGATTTTTAGCCAAAAATTGTAGTTTTTACTCTGTAAAACCAAAACTACTGATCCTAGAAGTTTTATTTTAGTCTCATTTTGTAGGAAATTTTATTTTCTTTAAGTCTAATCTTATTTAAAGTTTCGAAAAAAATGATTAAATATTTTTCAGAATTTTCACAAGTCAGGCTGCAACGCAAATCCTCGAAATTGCAAGTAACATGGAGAAATTTTTTTTTCAACTAATCTTTTGAGGCACTCCCCTAAAATGTGCCAATAGACTAGAAAATGAAATTTGAAAAGTTTTAGCTTAATCGGATAATATTAACACGTGCCTCAAAGTGGGTAAAATTACGAAAAACAGTGAATTTTTAGCCAAAAATCGTAGTTTTTCCTCTGTAAAACCAAAACTACTCATCTTAGAAACTGTATTTTGGTCTCATTTTGTAGGAAATATTATTCTCGTTAAGTGCTATCCCATTTATTTTTGCTATCATGTCCAAAGTATTTATTTGGCATTTTTCAGGTTTAATCGTAGAGTATATCCAAAATAAGAAATTTTCATGCAAAAACCTAAAAGCATTACAATATTCAATAACATTTATTTGCTTATTGTTGGATTTACTTTGTCAATTAAAAAAGGGGTATTTTCGCGGTACTTTAGAAATAAATTAAACAAATTTCTGTTAAAATAGAGGAAATAAGGGGTCAAGACGGAAAGCAGAGTTAAAATGACAATAAAAGCTTTAATGCACCTACTGTTAAATTATACAACATCATTTTATTACTCTTTACATACAAATTAAGTTGCTGATGGCTTGGATGGGATACCTTTTGATAAATGAGGAAACTGTGCCTGCAAAAAGACAGTAAATAGTTTAATGATGTTCCATGACACAGCTGAAAGAGGTGTAAAATTAATTCCAGGCTTCAGTTACTCTTTGACGAAAGACAAAGAGCAACGGTAGCTTTTATTACAAGTTAATGCTGTATGCTAAATGCAAGCACAGTTTCCTCATTTATCAAAAGGTATCCCATTCAAGCCATCAGCAACTTAATTTGTATGTAAAGAGTAGTAAAATGATGTTATATAATTTAACAGTATTATAAAGGTGCATTAAAGCTTTAGTTGTCATTTTAACTCTTTGCTTTCCGTCTTAACCCCTTAATTCCTCCATTTAAACACAGAAATTTGTTTCATTTATTTCTAAAGTACCGCGAAAATACCCCTTTTTTAATTGACAAAGTAAATCCAACAATAAGCAATTAAATGTAATTGAATATTGTAATGCTTTTAGGTTTTAGCATGAAAATTTCTTATTTTTGATATACTCTACGATTTAACCTGAAAAATGCCAATTAAATACTTTGGACATGATAGCAAAAATGAATGGGATAGCACTTCATGAGAATGAAATTTCCTACAAAATGAGACCAAAATAAAGTTTCTAAGATGAATAGTTTTGGTTTTACAGAGGAAAAACTACGATTTTTGGCTAAAAATCGCTGTTTTTCGTAACTTTACCCACTTTGAGGCACGTGCTAATATTATTCGATTAAGGTAAAACTTTTCAAATCTCATTTTCTAGTCTATTGGCACATTTTAGGGGGGTGCCTCAAAAGATTAGTTGAAAAAAAATTTCCCCATGTTACTTGCAATTTCGAGGATTTGCGTTGCAGCCTGACTTGTGAAAATTCTGAAAAATATTTAATCATTTTTTTTGAAATTTTAAATAAGATTAGACTTAAAGCAAATAAAATTTCTTACAAAATGAGACCAAAATAAAGCTTCTAGGATCAGTAGTTTTGGACTTACAGAGTAAAAACTACAATTTTTGGCTAAAAAACGCTGTTTTTTAGCGGCACGTGTTAATATTATCCGATTAAGCTAAAACTTTGCAAATCTCATTTTCTAGCCCATTGGCACATTTTAGGGGGGTGCCGCAAAAGAAATTCGAAAATTGATTTTTTGTGACCACCCTAATGCGCATATTAAACCATTGTAATGTTTCAAATATGACACATTCGATAGTATACGTTGTAATTTTGTCTTCGTATAACTATTCATGAAAACGAATGTGTCATATTTGCTACTTAGAAACAATCTCAATAATTAAATCAAAAGTTAAAAGATGAATGGAATTTTTCTTTGCAACTAAAATTAACGTTTTGTTTTGTTGCCATTTTACGTCCTTTAACTTCTTTGTTTGTTTCGTTTTTCTACCCCTTAATCATTTTTTTCTGGATTTTTTTCATCTTTAATGAATATCGTCTGCTTAGTTATCACAGTTATTTGGGTTAAAAAAAAAGTAAATAAATAAAAATAAAATAAAAAGAATGGATTAAAAATAATTATTTGTATTTTTTAAAAATCGTCTGTTTCTTCGTTAATTCTTAATAGCTGCTGTGAAACTATGTAGTTACTTGTTTCTTCAGTATAGTTCTTTATACCGTATGAGAATGGCAGAACGAAGGAAGTTTTTATATTCTCTAAGAGAAGCCGTTTTAAATAAACAATCAGGTAAGTGTCATTCATTTCTGCATAATTACCTTACATAAACAGTTTATTAATGAAAATAGCCTACTTTTATTCGGAAATTTGTAGAATTGTCGTTAGTTTTAATTTCAATACGTTCATTTTTAGATAAGTGTGAACCTTCCGCCTCTAAAAGTACGTTGTCAGGAGAAACTCTTTCAACTTTTTCAGCCGTTGAAGCGTTTAACTCCCCTCAACCTTCACCTTCTGAATACCAACATAATGTTGAGTGTGATGTTGATAAAATCGATTTAGAAAACCCAAGTGAAAACCATATAACTTTGGATAGGGGTAAGTAAAAAAAAATGAATAGTTTATTATTGAAAATAACCTAATTTTATTCGGAAACTTGTAGAACTAGCTGACCCGCGTGAAGCCTTCGAGCTTGACAGGAGTAATTTAATTTAATTAAAACATTTCAAATAACAGTTACAATAAAGGTTTATCGAGTTCAGCCTTGTCTTGAAATGTCACATTTAAAATTGATTTGAACAACAATGGTAACGGTTTTAAAATTCGACTTAAAAATGTAACTTCCCCGAACTTCAATCGCTTATAAGTCACTTCCATGTGGATTTTCGAGATTCTCTCTACACGGGGTTTAGGAAAAAACGTTCTTTATAAAGCATTTTTTCCCATATTTCGAATGAAACAAAAACCGAAACGATACGATCATTATTTCGCTAGATAGAGCCATTTTTATGTTGAAAAATTGAAGTTCGAATAAAAAACGAACCGACACTTTTTAGAAGATCTGTATATTTTTCGTCAATGGCCGACACGATAAGCTTCAAAATGAGGCGCGGATCATGCAATTCGATGAAGAAATGAGGGAGTTTCGGCCTGGTATAGAAATAGGGTTAGAGAAATAATATATAGAGATTGTCGTTAGTATTAATTTCAATACGTTTATTTTTAGATAAGTGTGAACCTTCAGTCGATGAAAGTCTGTTGTCAGAAGGAACTCCAATACGTCCACAGCATAAACTTTTTACAGCCGTTGAAGCGCTTAACTCCCCTCAACCTTCCCTTTCTGAATGTCAAAATGTCTTTTCTGATTGTGATGCTGATAAAATCTATTTGGAAAACACGAGTGAAAAACATACAACTTTGGATAGGGGTAAGTAAAAAAATTACCTATTTTTCCAAGGTCTTGGACATTGTAATTATATACTTATGTAACAAATTTTTTATTTTACTAGATTTAGAAATAAGCTCAGATGATTCTGACGTAGATCCTACCTTTAATCCAGATGATAAAGAGACACCGGAAGATGACTCCGAATTTGAAACTGAAGAAGAGAGAATTATTAGAAGAAAGAAAAAACACAACGAAGACAAGGGTGGAGAAGTTGCTCGAAAGAAATGTAAGTGGTCATAATTTGTCATCATTTCTTAAATATACTTACTCCGAATAATCATTTCTATAGTTTTAATTAGATTTTTAAATTATGTTAACTTTCATTCTTTGTTCAGATAGTACGAAAGAAACGTCTACCATTGCTGAACATACGTCGTCTGGAGAAACACCAACACCTAAGCATGAGCTCTTTTCTTCCGTTGGTGCTCTTGATTTCCTTCAACCTGGACCATCTAACGCAGTGGGGGACAACACGCGGCACGCGTGCCACACTGTGGCACGGCAAAGCAGTAACAGTGGCACGCGAAGGCTTTTTAAAATAAATTCTAAAATTGAGGAAAAAATGTCAATCTCAAAAATATTGATGAAAACTAAAACCTTTACACTGATAAATACAATGATATTATGACGACTGAGTGTCAGGAGGCTGGCTTACAAATTGTCTGAACTACAATATTGCAAAGCACTGGCGTTAGCTTTGGACATCCAACGAAAGCTGCGACACTACAATTCTTTGTAAAGCATATTTGTGCTTAACACAAATGAAACTTTCAATGCTGCAGAATGGATTCTTGATCTGCAATAGTTTCAGCAACGGGTGATGAAATTAAAAAAAAAAAAAAAATAACTCAGTAACTAAAATTAGGAAACCAGATTGGATGAAATTCGGTATGATTGCAGAAATGAAGACCCTTAAATTATTTTTGTTACATTGCTTGAAAGTAATTTGAGGAAAAAACTTCATAAGTGTCACCGAATTATCTATCACAAACTCCCTGCCGAAAGTTTCCTTGCCAAGGAAGACTTTTTCTTTGTTGGTGACCCTGTAGAGTTCACTGTATTAACATACTACGAATTAGAGCTCGGAATGTTTTGTGAACTTTCCCCAGAAGAAAGAGGAGAACATGGCAAGTTACTGATTCATTGAAATGTGTGATAGCTATGCAAGGGAAAAATAGTCATAAGATTGTCGAATTTTAGGCAGTGTGTTTTTTAAAATATCTGGAAGGAAAGCAATGAGGACTTGCTACTTAGGAATGAAGAATAGCAATTGAATTTAGCTATTTTATATCCGGCGTTTAAGTAATTTAAATTTAAGATTGTACAGAAAAAAAGTTTCCTAAACCAGTGTAGGCCATTTACATTCTTTTATGATGAAACTTCAGTTTCTTACTCTCTACTTTGGAGAAAAAAGAATAAAACATAAAAAATTACTACTGAAAGTAGCAACCCAAATTTAATGATTTTCCTTTGGTATATGGAGAAAATTTTACACCTATTTTTATTCATTCAGTGTTAGGTTTGATGATTTTCAGGATGATAAAAAAAATGCTGATATTTTCAAATTCTTTGTCTATTTCTCTGCAAGACACTACTTGCTTCCCTCCTGAAATCCAAATCGGAATTACTAACCTTTTTCATTGGTAATCAAATATAAGAGTTTTCTTCAACAGAAAGTCATACACGTTATATTGAAATTTGGAAATTTGTACCAACAAAATTTTTTTCACATTTACACCCTTTAGCAGTCTCATGCTGTTGTAGATTTGGTTCAATATACATTTCTAAACAAATATTTTTTGTTATGAATACATAAAAATCTACATACCGTTGAATATTAATTGATAGCACTTAAAACACTTAAACTTAGGATTCTCCAGAACTAATCCTAAAATTAAAGACTTGGTAAAAAAGATACAGACTCACACAGGCGTAGCGTGACCAAAAGTTTTTTTTTTTTGGGGGTCGGGGGGGGGGGGGCACAGGTCTAGAATTTTTGGAGTGTAGGCGGAGCCTTTGCTCCGCCTACACTCCAAAAAGATTTTGCGCCCCCCCTTTTTCCCCCTTAGATTATTCGTTGGAGGAATTCGTTCTTACTTTTCCACCTTCAGTAACCAGGGCGGATTTAGATTCAACTAGGCCCGTTGCCCCGTTACGTCCCCCCATCAAGCCCCTTTTGTTTTTAAGAAAATGGGGGTAGCAAAACCGACCATTTGTTTACTTAGTGTGTCTTTTTCGCGGACCCCCCCCCCATATGCCTTTTCTCTCTTCTGTCTTTTTTTTTTAAAATTGACCTAGTAGTGGGATGAGTATCAGAAGAATGATGCAATTACCCCTTTTTTAAGTGGAGTGTAGAGTAGAATATTTCGAATATCACGGGGGTCCGGGGGAAGAGGAGAGAAAAATACTATACATGAAAAATTTCTGAAATGAGGCATTTCATAAAGTTATTTTTATACTAACAATCCCATGTGATCTGGCGGTTAGGAACACTACCTTTGACCCTAGTGACCAAGCTCGATATCCAATATGGGAAGAAATGAAGAAATATATCACTTACTCAAAAAAAAAGAGAGACACAGGGGAAAAAAAGTGTCATTCAAAACGCACTCATTAAAATTATAAAAGCGCAATTAAAACAAAATAATAGTAAACAACTATATAAATTTAAATTGTTTGCTTTTAAAAAAATACTGCAATATATCAGTTAAAATAATTATATGTATTACATTTTTGCAAATTATCAGCTAGGAAAATTGTCATATTACAATGATACAACTTGAAAAGATTCGAAAATGAGTTCTGGAAAAAAAAAAAAAAAAATCTGTACCGAAAACGATTATAAATATAAGCCTAAATATTCTTACTTGCCATAATATTTAAGTAAGAAGTTTATAAATCAATTTGAGACAAGACTCATGCATTCAGATTATGTACTTCTACACAAATTACGTAATGCAAAGTAGTTTTTAGACAAGAATAAATGGTGTATTTTGTTGCATTATGCACTGTAAGACTTTTCTTGTTGCTTTCATGCATTTAGCACTCAATTTTTTTCTGGTATGATTATAAATGACAAATGCTTGAAAGGAACAAATAAAAAAATTTAAATTTTTGATTTGTGAAGAAAGATAATTAAATTCTATATAGAAATCCCACAGTTGAATAAATTGTTTTTTTTTTTTTTTCATTGCATTACATGGCAGTGAGATAAAAGAAAGGGATTATACATCGTTTTTTTCATCTCTCTCTCTTCTTCTTTCCCTCTTCCTCTTACAATGAGCCAGATTTTGTGAAAAATAATATTTTCAAATTAAAATTATTTTTTAGCATAGTTAGTAGTTACATCGAACTAAAAAAATATGTCTTGAAAAGAAGCAAACAAAATAGTATGATTTTATGCTTTTATAATTCTCTAAATTATTATTTTAGTAATGCAGTGCTCACACACTTGGAGGAGGTCACGATAAAATGTGACCCCCAGAAATTGGACGGGGGAGGGGGCAAAACATCCCATAGGCCTTACATTAAACAATACTAGAAGTCCTGAGGACTGTTTTAGGCAAAAGAAAAAATCTTTCAGACAATAGTTTTGGCAAATGGAAATAATCTTTCTGATGATTTTCGTCCCCCAATTTCGGGAAAAATGTGGTGCCAAACACTGAAAATTTCGACGAAGAACTGGAATTCCTCCGTGCCCCCCCCTCACCCACATACATGTGGGTAATAATTCCAAGATAAAATAAAGGAAAATAACTGCAAATGATATTCTGAGGATTAATTTCCTTCTGATTTAGTAAAATTTCAGGTTCTAAAGAACAAGTGTCCAACAAGTTGGGGGGGGGGGGGGCGCACGTGCCCCCCCCCCCCGACGCTACGCTTATGCAGACTCATAAATCACATTAAGTGCAGACTGTTTGAGTTTTAGAGTAGAATGTTTGATGTTATTTGTTTCTATTTTAAGCGTAACCTAGCTGACAAGAACCTATAAGAGTGTTTATTAACGATAACTCTTAAGTTCGGACTTGTTTTATCTTTATTATCATTTTAATTTCAATTGCTCAGATTTACGAGAAAAAATGTTTGATTTGAGTAAGAATTACATAGTCAGCCAACATAAAATCTATTTTTAACTTTTAAAAATTTTTCAGTTGTACGAAAACTCAATAATGTGGCACGCTGAGCTTTTTCTCTCCAGATAGTGGCACTCTCCCTAAAAAGGTAGGCCACCCCTGATCTAACGCAACGAATAATGCGGCAAATGCTTGTCATGAATCTTCCTATAGCAATATCGCAAGTTGCTCGTTTTCAAGTAATGCATGCCCAAGTCTAGAACAGAGTTCAAATACGTTATTTCATAATGAAAAATCTAACTCACCTAAAAAAAAGATACAAATCTGACTCATCTAAATGGAAAAGAAACTTAAACAGATCTCTTCGCCTTAGTGGCCAATCTTACGTCACTGTAAAAGGTAAAACCATGCCGGCGAAACCTATGCAAGTTGCATCCTGCACTAATCGTCATAGCAAGTGTAGGGGAATTTCTGAAGAAGAGAGGCATGAAATTTATAATAATTTTCATTCTTTAAAGTCAGTTCATAGTCAGAGAGAATTTTTTTTAGGACACATTAAAATCGATAAGGCAAAAAGAAAGACAGTTCCTGGTGAATCTCGAAAGTCTAAAAACAAAACTTACACATTAACTAACAAGGGTGTGAGATCAACTGTGTGCAGGGAATTTTTTTTTCACACTTTAGGAATTTTTGAAGGGCTTGTAAGGGGTACTTTTAAAAAATTAAATAATAACGGAGTTTTGGAAAAAGAAAAAAGGGGAAAAAATAAATCATGTTACGATGCTCAGTTAAATTTCATAAAGGAACACATAATGTCATTCCCAGCTGTGGAATCACATTACTGTAGGAAATCCAGTCAGTTCAGATACTTAGATGCAGCTCTAAATATTACATCTATGTATAACTTATATAAGGATAAGTGTCAAGTTGAAAATAATAAACCTTGTTGTATGGAAACATACCGTACGGTTTTTAGAACTTTCAAATTAACATTTCACCGACCTAAAAAAGACCTTGGTAAGACATGTGTCAAATTCGATGAAAGTAGCCAAAATGAACAGGAGGAAAATAGAGTCTCTCATAATGCTCATTTGCATCGTAAGGAATACGCCAGAAAACGTAGGGATGAAGACAAAGCAGCAGCAGCTGAGGATTCAAAAACTCTTTCCTTTAACTTTGACCTCCAGTCTGTTTTGTCCACGCATAAAGGAGCAGCTAGGCCATTTTTTTACGTGCGCAAGCTTGCTGTTTATAATTTGACTATATATAATTTGGGGAATGCAGAAGTCAATTGTTACACCTGGGATGAAACTGAGGGAAAGAGGGGTAGTAATGAAATTTCTACATCCATTTTCAAATTCATTTTTGACCACCCTGAAGTAACCAAAGCTCGCATGATGTCTGATAGTTGCGGAGGGCAGCAGAAAAACTAACTTTTCTTGCATGTGTCTGTATGCGTTACAAGTACACCCTCATTTAGAAACTATTGATAATGCTTATTTTGAGTCAGGCCATTCGCAAATGGAGTGTGACTCGGTCCACTCTAAGATTGAGGCTAAAGCAAAAAATATACCAGTACACGTACCCTCTGACTGGGACCAATTGATCAGATTGTCGCGTACAAAACCCAAACCTTACAATGTGACTAGGCTCCAGCATGATGATTTTTTTAATTTTAATCCTTATGAGGACAAATTTGTTCCAGAAACCGCTGAGAAAAAGAAGACCCCAAAAAGTTTCAATTCTTGTGTGTGGTTTCAATACCGGAAATCTGAACAGAATAAAATTTTTGTCAGAAGGAGTTTTGATGACGTTGATTTTGATGTTTTGATCTGAAAACGAAAACGAGGGAAAAAATTCATCACTCCCAATGATAGCCCTCCTGAACCTTTTATGCCATACGATGGTCAGATTTGTATATCGGAGGTGAAAAAAAAGATTTATTGCAACTATGCAATCAAGGGCTAGTTCAGAGGGCATACAGGTCTTTTTATGAGCAGCTTCCGAGTTCCAAATCAGTCCGCGATTCTCTGGATAGAACCCGATAATACCGAAATTGAATAGTAAATTTATTTTTATGTACTATGTGTTTTTGATGAATCGTCTAAATTACTTACCTGATTATTTACTTTCCATTATTTATATTATATTTTTCTTATGTTTAATAAAAGTTTTTCTTAGTAAAAAAAAACCGTTCATTTAATTTTTCATCCATTATTATTAATTTTTATAGCAGTTTTGTAACCCAAATGTAAAGTATCGAAAATGAATGCCATGAAACTTCATTGCAAACTATCGAATATTCTCTAAAATTTCATATTTGATACTTTACCTTCAATTCAGTGACTTTCGACCAAAAATGTCCATGTTGGTAAAGTAGCGAATATTTTTAAACAATTATTATTGATAACTGTACAAATAATCAAAATTGAAATGACACCTTCGAACGATAGTTTTACACTTAAAGATATCTATAAAAATTTAAAATTGAAAATAACCAAACGCATCAGGTGGGAAAAAATTATATTCAGTGTTTTGACTCTCCTGAAAAGTGCCACTTTTCACATTCGTAAGTTTAGCATGGTAATTACTTCTCACAGAACATATTAATTAAATTAAACAAGAACTTATATCTGTAATGGGTATTAGTCACTTAAAGCAGGTATTATTTTTTGCTACAAGAAAAAAAAGAGCAAAATAAGGTACTCTGGTAGGAACCTGAGCTCTCACAAAGGGTTGGTATACTTTTTAGGGAAAAGTCTGAGGTGGAAGAAATTGGACATAATGTATAAAATTGGACAAATTGAAAATTCACTGATTTTCCATACGTTTGATTTATATAGAAGGAGGAGGTCCAGCATTTTTGAAAGGATAAATTGGATGCAGTTTCAATAAAAATTTTGTTTTCTTGTACTGACAGTCAAAGGTCGTATGTTGACAATAAATAGGATTTCAACACACAATTCGTTCTGATTTTTTCTCTGCTGTTCATTCAGAAAATACCAATTAAAAGCATCACTTAAATTTTATTTTAGCCCTTTAAAGTGAATAATTTGTAAGTTATGATAAGAATGAATGCAAGTTTCATAGAATCCTTGAATAATCTTCTTGAGAGCCTTGGGTTCGGTGAAACACAATTTAACCCTCTGACGGTTCTGGACATCTTATCACATCCATTTAACATGTAATTCTCGAACTGACGAACCGCCGGGGGGTTATGAAACATTGCTCTATTGCATCAATATCCGTTTCAATGCATGATGCAACTCTCAGGGCTTTTATCTGATATTCTGGTCCTAATTAAGTCCCTGTTATGCTGGTTTTGTACACATTTCAAATTTGCACCATGCATCAAAATACCTTACTCTTCCAATGAATTGGGAAACTATAAAAAAATTTTTGAGATTAGTGTGAGAAAAAAAGGTTTGAATTCAAATACCAGGATGACATCTAGGATAAGTATTCTAAGTATCAAAATGAAAAAAACTCTGTATCATTTTGCACAAAATAAAAAACAAACATAAGTATCGCACAAATTGTCAAGACAATAGATCAATGTGGTGAGCAAAAAGCTCACCACACAAGGAGGTGACACCGTAAGAGGACTGTGTTCCCTCAAGGCGGTTGGGAAAGAAATAGTACAGCAGTTGAGATAGAAATTGTAGAAAATTCTAGGTTTCAACTATGGTTTAGATCCAGAAATCTAGACATTACGGCTATTTTTCCGCGTAGGCTGGACACACTTGCATTAAAGATTCCTAAATCAAGTGGAATTTTTTGTAAAATTAAAATATTATGCAACTACTTACAGGGGTGCAGAATATGTCCGATCCGGCGATCCTAGATCGGGGGAAATTTTGGTTGTTTGGGGAAATTTTGCTGATTCAATACAAAGTATTCTGCAAGATTGAAAATGGTTGCATACATCCTAATTTATAATAATTTTTTTTTTACAACGATTATCAATTCATTTTTCGCTTTTCCATTATAGAAGCCATTCGCTACTTGTGAACAGGAATCGCTACTAGGGTGCTTATGCAGTCATATTTAATGAGTCAAACAGTAGTAATGTTTCTACGTGTTGTATACTCTATGTAATAAACTATTGCATGTACTGTAAGTTTATATTCAATCAATTATCTAGCAGTTCTCAATTTTCTGTACTCTTTCTCTTCACATATGAGTATTTGCTGATTAAATATCTGCGGAGTACTCAGTGCAACCCTTTTGACTTCCATTTTACTGTGGTATGTCAGTTGTGATGCAAAATTAATTTTTATCCAAGCTTTTACATATATTGTTAAAGTTTGGGGAAATTTTCGTACAAATTGGGGGAAATGTTGGAGGGGAAAACATTTTCTGCACCCCTGACTACTTATTATTTGGTGTAGCAGACATTGCATTAAGGAAAAAAACTACTTTAGAAAAATCGGTTTTACATAAAATTTAAATAACTTTTTGACAGGTTTTATGAAATATTTACCTTAATAGGCATTTCTTCTGTTGAACAATTTATTCCAGCTCTTAATGCATTTTTGACTGCATCGATTCCTTCATAACCATAACAAGCAACCTCAATATCTAAAAAGGCCCAAATGCAGGTTCAATCAGAAACCATAATTCACATTATAAGTTACATAAAATTAAGAAATTTCGTAACATTACAGGTGCAGATGTTTGTGTTTTTTATACTAACCAGCTCGTATTCTTACAGCTTGAGGAGTCAGACGTCTTCGAATATTAGACAGTAGTGTTTCCTTTGTTTGATTATCTAAACCACATTCATCTAATATTGATGGATCACTAAACAAAATTGATCAATAACACATAATTAGACAGCGTGAACAACATTAAGTGAAATTATTCATAAGTAGCAGTAAATTTCAACATGACAAAACACACAAAAGTGCTATTTTTTTAATGATTGTTGTTAAAACACAATTAAACAATGCAAACTATTAAGAAGTTTTGAACATCAATGGTTCAAAACATTAACATTCTGAAATATCAAAACCTTTTAATTTTCATTCCTGCACAATAAACTCTAAAACATGCCTTAATGCTAGAACTATACTCGCAGTACTCATTTTATTAATTAAAAAGATTTTTGCGCTGTCAAAGAAAGGCAAATAATAGTAATGATAATTAATTACTAGCATTCCAAATTAAGCAAGTGCAAAAGAATAAATAACTTGTAAATTTAACTAGGGTAGGGTTTTTACAATCCAAAAGTTTTTTAAATTGTTCAAAATTATACTAAAGCTACAAGGGTCTAACTAATCAATGAATGAATTTTAAGTATATATTTAAAGGGAAATAATAGTTTTTAATTGAAAGAAGGGGCCAAAATAATATGGTTCGTATATCTTAAGAGTAAGACTAAAGAAACAGTCAATATTTTTTTAACAGTGTGCTGTACAAAATTATTGCTAACTTTTCTGCAATAAGTTTATTCAAAAGGCAACAGAAAACTCTTCTGATGTGGTAGATTTTGCAACAACTAATTAATAATAAAGCTTCATCATAACTCTGAACATATTCACATCTTTTTATGGATATTTTTCGTTTGAATATAAAACATCAATATCGAAAGCAAAATATTGATGTTAGAAAAACATTGACCTCCAAACCCTGATGTTTTAACATAAACATGAATGTTTCGAAAACATCTACATCGAAGTTGCACCACTAGCACACAGGTTTGCTATGGATAATGGAACAAGAGGTTTTTAACAAATTGAATGAAATCACTTAATAAAATTCAAAAACTCACATTAATAAAAACTGAGATAAACAGTCAAACCAGGGTTGCTATTTCGTCAATTTTTCTGTAAAAAGTACGAAATGCCGGAAGAAATTGTACAAATGAAAATCCAAATTTTCAATACGCTTGAAATGAAATACTGTAGCTTGACTATAAGATAAGTCTATAACTAGGATGCAAAAAACTTTTCCAATTTAAATCAGATTATATATTTTTTAATTATTAATTTAGTTTGCTGTATTAATATAACTGCATGTGAAATTAATATTTATCAAAATATAGAAGAACATATTTCATTTGTGATATTTTATTATTTAAATATTCCATAAATGAGAAAAATCAATATATTTATTATTGTTAAGTTCAGTATTTTCAATTTAGAGCTTTCAGTAGGACAAGAAAAAAAAAAGGACAAAATTATACAGGGTGTCTATAAATGATGGACCCGATTTTAAAAAATCATATTTTCAAAAGTTCTCGACGAAATAAAATAATTAATGCGTAAAAATAACGAGAAAAGCTCGAAGTTTTTTTTATTACTAACAGATAGTATTTTTTTATTACTTTTTCATTACAGATTTTTTTATTTTTTATTACAGAAGTTTTTTTTATTACTAACAGATAGTGTATTTTTTACCTTATAAATGTTCAATATGGGACCCTTTTGTCACACGGCATACGTCCAATCGATAATCTAGTTCATTCCACACATTTTGTAGGGTTGCCACTCAAA
The DNA here is from genome assembly GCA_038373865.1 of Uloborus plumipes. Lineage (NCBI taxonomy): Eukaryota > Metazoa > Arthropoda > Arachnida > Araneae > Uloboridae > Uloborus > Uloborus plumipes. The sequence continues at coordinate 1,779 of JAXGGA010002730.1, read as the reverse complement.
TTTTTCTTTAAAATAGTTGCTTTAGTAGCCTAAAATTCAAAAAATAGTCCCCTAAATAGTCTCCTCAGAGGAATAATTAAGTTGCTTTTTTTTATGCATGTAGTTGCATTTTCAATCAATTTTTAAAAGTTTCGAACTCAAAAATACATTGTGCAATATAACCACACAACATAAAAAATATGACTACACCCATTAAGCACAAAATCAAAACTTTATTTCCGAGATTTAACATTTCAACGAGATTTAAAATCTCAACGCATGTTTAGTGGAACTTGTGCTTCAAAAATGTAAGTTAATTTAGTCTCTTTTTATAATCACCACAAAAAAGAAGAATTATAAAAACGGAAAAAAGAAGAGAAATTCATAATTTAAAAAAAGTTGTCTTCCCCTATATCAGTTGGTTATGTTTTAAATTACAGTTACTCATCAAATTTAAAAAATAAGTCCATCCCACATGTTTTAATTTTTTGTTATTTCTTTTCTTAAAATTTTACAAACAGTAGATATACGCTATAAATTTTTGCCCTGGGTGTCACCCGCGCTAGCTACGGCCACTGCCTATATATACTCAATTAAAAATATAAATATTGTTTGAATTCTATCATCATATCAAGAACTAAAGAAAAATGAAAGCTGAAATCCTGCACAAATAAACGCTCCTTTCCCCAAAAACCAGGGTGTCGATGATTTAAATCAGTGATTTAAATCGCGATTTAAATCAATTGATTTTTTTTTTAAAAATCACTGATTTAAATCACTTTTTATTTTAATCCTTAAAAAATTCTCTAGGACAATTCCAATTTCATTATTTTTACCATTTTCTTTTAGAGCTTTGATTTCCATCTAATAAATGGAAAAGTAATCCTACTCATCCCCCCTCCACAGATGCTGGAAGGTTGCAGTCCAAATAATATGTATGCACAAATTAGTGCTTTTTGTTGTCTAATATGTGAAATAAAGAATACGTGCAGCTGTTGCAAAGAGTGAATTGAGGGGGAGGGACATGATAGAATGTGTGTGATATACTTTCAGTGAAAAGAAAAACAAAAACAACGAAACAGAAGATGAATTTTCTATGCCTTGCATTAGCAACTGGGGGGGGGGGGGGGCAGTCCTTATTAGTGGTTGAAATGGAACATATTCCAGCTTTACAAAACTAAAGCAAACTAAAGAGGGGGGGGGGGGCTGAATGAAGTGAGGATTAGGTTGAGCTTTCTGCCCCATTTGATTTTTATCCTAGCTAGTAGACAGGATTAATTTCATATTGGCTCCTAACACTTTTTTCTGGGTTTCTTACTGGTGAAGCTTTACTTCAAAGGTGTTTTTGTATTTTTAAAAACTTGAAGGTAAGTTGTTCATCAATAAAAATTAATAAATAACTGAAGTTTCTAATTTTTTTTAAAAAATCAAAAAAAATCCGATTTAAATCAAAAAAATCCGATTTAAATCAAAAAAATCCGATTTTTTTGATTTTTTTAAAAAAATCATTGATTTTTTTACACCCTGCCAAAAACTGAATTAAAAATGACTAAAAATAGTTCTTTTTTTAAAAGAAAGAAAGGAAAAACATGTCAATAATAATCTAGATACTTTAAAATAGCACATTATACCCCCCAAAAAAAAGTTGAAGTATACATTGTATATCTTTATCTCTGCAAAAACGCCAAGTTCAAAATATTGAATAAAAAATAAGGAATTATTTTCGCTAAAATACAAAATCAATAGCTTAAAACTGAAAATCAAAATAAATTATTCTTAGATAACAAAGATAAAATACTA
>JAXGGA010002729.1:0-115854 GCA_038373865.1 Uloborus plumipes | reverse complement strand
GAATTTCTGAACTTTACGTTACAGTTTTCCTCAAAGTGAAATCATATTATTTTCGTTTAATTATTACTATCTGGTTTATTTATTTGCCCTTTTTTCAAATCAGTCTGGAGTATCGGAAAAAAAATAAAATAAAAATACGAATTTCACTTTATAAATATAATTTTAAGAGAGTTAGTATAATTATCATGATATTCATATCATTTCCTTAACTTTAGTACTGATTTATGTTTTATGCTTCTTCCAAATTAAGGAATTTATTATTTCATTTTGAAATTTTAATATACTGTTTATGTTATTTTTAAAGCAAAGCTAACAATAGGAAACAGTTTGCTACTCAATTTGTGCTGAGTTTGTATTGATTTTTCAGCCGTTTTGGAGTTAAATAGACGTAAACTTTAAGGTGACACATTAAATTTTACAGCAGAGCAAATGGCCACGCGAGCAGAATCTTGCAGATGCTCGTCCTGAATTTATTATTCTGTACTTTAGTTAAATAAAAATGCCGGAAAACTACTGTAAATGAGTAAAGGGTCATTCCATGAAAATATCAACCTCAGCCGAAGGAAAAAAAAAATACCGAAGTAAAAAAAGTATCAAAAAATAAATGAATAAATACATAAAAAAATCATACAACATAAGAAGTTTAAAAAATTGAAAAAGTATTGTAATTATCACTGAGATGAGCCGTAATAAATAGTTTGTAGTGTGTCTATACTGCTTATTATTCGATGGTTACGTTAGTCACGTTACGTTAGTCACACACCATCTTGAGTAAAAGTGACACTCAAGACTAGAAAAAAATTAAGATTTAATAAATGTGTCTTATGTTTTTAAAAGCCAACTTTACACATTTTTCAAATTTTTCATTCAATTTTTAACACTTGCTTAACTTTGAGAAATTTTTGCCTCACAACATGAGCATTCATTTTCAGGGTTGCAAAAATGTTACGTTAGTCATACTGCTATTTTGGTTGAAAAAATATCTACTGTCAGTCATTTTGTTTTAAATTCTTAGCAGAAATGATACATAGATACCAAGTACATTGTAAATATACCAGCATAACTGAAGAATATTTTTTATCCTTTAAGTTACAAGTAAACACAGTTACAAAATCAGCTCTGAATGTTACGTTAGTCACTATGGAATGACCCTAAACTGAAAATCTATCAGCTACAAACAGGGGCGCCCCGAACTAAAATTTTTGGGAGGGGGAACATTATCAATTTGCCGACTGGAGTTCCAATTTTACCAAATGATAATATACAAGCATGCACAGCACACGTGTCGTACATGCATAACAATCAGTGAATAAAAACAGCAGGAATCCTTTAAAAACCAATTCTAAAAACTAAAAAGACCTAATAATCTCAATGTTGCAATATTGTCTTCAAATTGCCGAATCGTCAGCAAAATGTGCCGAATAGGGAAATTATTGGGAAGTGACCTCCCGCCATCGGTGCTCTTCTGCCCTGAAATACCGAAGCTACACTTGCATGATATGAAAATATTTATCTAATAAGCATATATTGTAAGAAATAAAATGATCCACTCAGTGAGGCAACACTTGCGGGGGGTGTTCATGGCTGATTTATTAGGAATTCCCTGATTGCGCAATTGGGTTTTACCAGTGGTCGGAAGTAGCGCTCTACAAATAGCGAAACTACTGTAGTAGCTACATTTTTTAGTAGTTTGTAGTGTAGCGCACTACTTTAAAAAAAAAGTAGAGTAGCGAGTATCGCGATACAAAAAAGTAGTAGTTTGTAACGATTTCTAGAAACTACTTTTAAATAAAATAAATAAATAAATAAATGAAAAAAAAATTTTTTTTAAGAGAACGAAGGAAAAAAAAAACAAGGTTCAATTGACTCTGACTGGTGCAAATCTTGAAGGAGTACAGCAGCAGATGTAATGAGAAATATGGACCATAAAAATACGAGCTGATCTTAGATACATCATTTTGACGAAATACATTCTATCTGTTTGATGTCATTGGTTTATTTGGCATCATAATTTTTATATTCCTTCAAATAGTTTTAATGTTCCTAATTATTCCCTGGCAAGAAATTAAAAAAAAAAAAAAATGAAAGGTGAATTCCGTCAGTCTTTAATCTTTTGAATCCTTTCTTGTGGCGACTATTTGTAAAAATTGTAAAAATAATCTAAAAAGGACAAATTTTAGCAAAAAAAAAAAAAGGAACAAAAAGGAAAAGTAACAAATAAATTCAAAGACAATTCCTAGTTCTATTCCATATTCAAATGAGTTAATTTATTAATGTAAACCACTTTTCTAATTTTTTCGGTCAATCTTCAAACGGTGCATGTTTTTTATTTATTTATTTTTTTAAAAAGTAGCGAAGTAGCGACTACAATTCAAAAGTAGTTTGTAGTCGCTACATTTAAAAAAAGTAGTTGTAGTTGTAGTTAACTACATTTATAACAAAGTAGTTGTAGTTGTAGTTCGCTACAAAAGAAATGTAGTTTTTCCAACTACTGGGTTTTACACACTTGCCCTCCGCAAGAGCGCGTGGCAGAGCGCATAAGGTCACTAAGACATAAGACTCTTGACACTCATCATGAACAGATGAGAAAATCATGACCGGATAACGGGATAATAATTTTATGGCATATTTCTGGACCGCTATTCGGAAAAAAGGGCTAATTGGCTGCTCATCTTGTTGATATATGTAAATAAATAAAAAATAGTTTGTTTATGATTATGGTGTCCATTATTCTCCATCATTCATGGCTCATGAATACTATGGAATAAGAAGAAGTGGGTAATTCCATTTCATTTATATTGTTACTCTTACTAATTGACCTCCCAATAATTTCCGTATTCGGTACATTTTGCTGACGATTCGGCAATTGAAGGCAATATTGAAACATTAAGAATGTTTGTTCTTTTTAGTTTTTTGATTTTTTTTTTTTTTTAATGTCTTTCTCACTAAATGTTATGCATGAACGACATGCGTGCATGCTTATATTTTATCAATCGGTGAAATTCGAACTCCACTCGGCAAATTGATAATTTCCTCCCTCCCAAAAATTCTAGTTCGGGGCGCCACTGGACTTTGAGTCTGATCTGAAAAAGGCACTCTACATGACATCTGAGGTCTTAAAGAGAGAAAAAAAAAATAGCAATTTATCATTGCTCAAAAAAAAAAAAAAAAATGGAAAAGGTCTGAGATTTCCCATTCCTGGAAAACAATAATTTAGAAGACAATAATAAGTGCTTCAAAAGGCACAAAATACCACATTTTTTGAAATATCCTGAAATCCCGGAGGGAAAACTTACACGAATTAAAACCAACGACATTACAACTATAGTTTATTTATGAGTTGATGGTTCATTTAGTGCAAAGTGAAGACAACATTATTGAAATGTTGAGTAAATGAGCGAGGTTTTATTAGATGACACAAAAAGCTAAATTCCAACTCCGCGCAGTTACCGAATCAAACTGAGACATCTGGCGAGCAATAGCAATGAAACAGACGATTTTTATTCAAAAAAAAAAAAATGCTGAATAAAGGAGAAGAGACAGTTACAAAAAGTCCTCTTATATCGATACTCCTACCTCGAAAAAAAGCCAAAATAATATACCGCCTATCCCGACAATGGTGCTTTTCTGTGCAGCCTCAAACCACATTCTTAATACACGCAGCTTACACAATGGTCCATAAAAATTCATATCTTTGATACTCGGAACCGTGCCTCTAAGGAAAGTAATATTAGGAATAGAGGAGGAGGCAAGAAAAAATATCTTTTGATGCCCGAGCGTGTGAAAACGCAGACGATCACAAACATCACGGAAGTTGAGAGGGAGGGGTGCTGGGTTAGTCATCGAACACCTGTGAGCAGTGAACAGAAGTGAAGCGGGGTTTTTTTTTTAATCGTTTGGAAGAATTTCACCAAGAAATGTTATTCACGCCCGAACAGTCTGGAATAGGGAAAATATGCTAACATCGACATCGGTTACTCTTCATATTTACGCAAGATTTATTTACTACAAAGGGCAACATTTTCTGCGGGATGCAAAAATTTTTCTCATCTGAGGATTAATTGTTCTTTGAACTCTCCTTTCAGTTTGTTCCCTCAGTTTCTGACTCAGTGCCTTAAAATTCATCAGTGGAAAGAGCGAAATTATCCTTTTTTGAGTGTGTGTGGGGGGGAGAGTCAAAAATTTCTTTTTTTAGTTTGATGATCAGACCCAGATCGAACTTTTTATTCATCTTTTTTTATTATTATTAGTTGTCCTTGTGTGTAGAAAGTATAACCCGAGTTCTGAAACTGAAAACGTCTAAATTTCGTAACATCAAGTTTCTATTTAATTTAACATTCATCCCCCTCCCCCCCACTTCACATACACACAGCCCCCATCCTGTTGAGATTTTTCCACATCTCACTCTTTACCCAGAAAAAATAAAATAGCTCTCACAATTGAAAATTGTTCACTTTTGCATAAAATTTTGAAACACTATTTCGTAAAACATTGAGCTAGCAGCAATTTAAGTTAAAGTTTTTACAATGATTGACTAACTTTTGGAGAAAAAGTTCACGATAAAATATTTAGATGTGTCTTTATTTCTTTGTATGAAAGATTTATTTATTTATTTTTTTTCAAATAGGCTGTAAGCATTAAATTTGCTTTCACAAAATAATAATAGTTAATAATAATAATTAATAATAATAAGAAGAAATAATAATAATAATCTATATATATATATATATATATATATATATATAAGATGATGGCTAGAAGCCTCCACAGCACCTACAGACCTGAAACCAGCAACAAAATTCAAACATATCTCCCCGTGAAATGCACTTCGAAGGCCGAATTCTAAATTTCGAATTAGTTATTTTTAAATTTATTAATTAGTCTCATTTTTGGTGTATCCGTCATAATTGGGGGGGGGGGGGACTTTCCTCCAGCTCCTAACATTATCCATCGCTGGAAAAGTTTTTTTTTTTTTTCCGAAAAAAAAAGTTTTGGCAAGTTTCTCTCCGTTAATTTGAACAGGAGATATTAATTAATCAAATTTCGTCAATTTTCAAGGCTCATCTCGGAACGCAAACCTGAAACACTAGGTCCATTTTCCAGACAAACTGCTTTTTCGTCCTTGAAATTACATAGTGGTTTAAGTTTGCGCATAGAGTTAAGCCTTGAAAATTGACTAAATTTGAATAATTAATATCCCCTGTTACTTACTTAACTTAATGTATTTTTGATTCATTTGGCGAATTGTTTCAAACTTTAACAGGACTTTTAGTGGAATTTAAAAGGTTGTGGAGCACATTTGAATTAAGAACATAATAATTTTACTTCAGAGGGTTGGAGTGAATTTAAATTCATTCAGTTGACTTCCTTTACATTTATTGCACGGACCTAGCCGTGCGGGTACTACTAGTAATTAATAATATTAATAATAATTATCAATAATTAAAAAATTAATAATAATTATTAATAATTAAAAAATTAATAATAATTATTATTAATAATAATGATAACAATAGCCTTACTTTTAACTGAATAATACTAAAAAGGAGTTATTTTTATTCTATTACATGTTAACAGATTCGTGTGTTTCAAAAACCTACAAAAATGATGTCTAGAAAACTTATCGTGGTTGGTGTAAACGCTTTTGAAAACAGAGGAGATTTTTGCATGAATTTTGTAAAAAAGCGAGCTTGAAATGTATAGCTAGTAAAACTTCCTTTTAAAACTGATTTTCAAATTGTTAGCTGTCCAGCATTTATAAAGTTCATAAGAATCTTTTTATATTTTTCATTATCTTCTAGCTTGCATAGGTTTTTACAATTTACGGATTGCTTTTTCGTTCCTAAAATATTCAAAGTGTCAGCTAAAAAATTTTAGCAAATATACAGTCAATTCGTGATAACTCGAACATTACTATAACTCGAAAATCCGACGTCAAAAGAAGATCTGTTGAAGCAATGTGCAATAAAGGAATAACACCTGTAGTGATCATTACTGTATTGGTTGCACTAATTGCTAGTATTAAATGTCAGTAAGGAATTTGTTTTCCAAAAAAGTTTAGCTTCTTCAATCTTCAATGAAACGTGACAGAGGTAGTGGCGTACACAGACAAAACATTTCAGGGGGGGGGGGGGGCACCTCATAAAATGTAGCTAAGAGACGAGTACATTTTTCAAATTTCTGATATCAATGACAATTTCAGATGACAAAAATCTACTTATATTAAAAACTGAGTATCTTTCTAACTATCTTTCTTTCTATCTTTCTATGTCACGCTTCTTTCTCCTGAACGCCTATGAACTGAAAGTCGAACCAGGTACCAATAGATAGGTAATTTTTCGGGCTTTATTAGTTTCAATCTATATCATTATACGATTTTAATTAGCGAAGATATTAATTAATAAGTAGTCAAATTTATAGTTATTAAGCCTAATAAATGATTAAATATGAAATTCATTCTTGCAAAACGTCGTTGCTATGAAACAGTAATAACAATGATAATGAGAATTCTGAATGAAGGCTTAACTAAATCAAACACGAAACTCATAAAGCGGGCCACTTACGTAATATTTTTATCGCTAGCTTCTTGTAATATTTTGAAACATTCATTTGTTGAAAAGCCATCTACTTAATTAAAAACTGAGTATCTATGTCTGCTTTTTTTCTTTTAAGCGAGCTGAACTTACTGAAACTTTCCTCACCATCTTGAAAGCGCGAAGCATCTCAATAATTCGAATGATTTTTTTATATAGGAAAAAAGTAACGGCGTGAAGGGCCTGTTATCGAGCCGCCTTGGCGGGGAGTAGTTTCTTGAAATTTTCCTCACTACTTTCAAGGCACGAAGTGCCCGTGCAACGCCGGTCCAAGTGCGTGGTATGTCTTGAAATCGAATGAACATTAAATTATACCAAATAATATAACATCAGAATGAGCTAAAAGTTAGAGAGGGGGCACGTTATGCATCAACATGCCGCAGGAAGCTAATCTAGCTGCCCTGGCAGCTAGTACATTATTAAAAGATGTTTGTCATTGTTATAATTATTGTTGAGAAGTAAACCGTTTTGATGAAAATATAGGAAATGATAAAATTGAAATTTGAAAAAAGTTCTTTATTGAACAAGTGCATGCAATATTTTTGCAAATTTGAGCTTTAATTCCATTCATTTTATCATTTGTTATACTATACTCCTAACATTGGGTTTCAATAACACATTTGTTGACATTTTTTTAAACAGAATTAGATGAATGACTAAGCATTAATCGATGTTTCTGAAACATATTTGGAATAAATGTCAACAAAATTGAATTATAAGATAACTATACACGTCACATATAGTAAAATGGAGATATTAAAAAAGAAAAGAAAAAGGAAAAGAAGAAAAAAGGAATTTACGTTTTCCCCTTTCTTTTAATTTTGTCCCATACATAATTTTCTTTTCAAAAAACAATATCATGTCTTGATTTCAACAAGAAAGGGAAAATAAATAAATTAACGATTTTAGATTACATTTTTCACATTTTTTTGGAAAATTTCGGAGGAGGGCTGCAGCCCTATCAGCCCACCCCTTGAATACGCCACTGGACAGAAGATTAGTAATTATTAAATTATAAACAAATGACTTTTAATGCAGTTTATAAAGAAAATTTCTTTAAATGTTTTTTTGGAAATTTGATTAAAACACTGAGTGTAAAGTAAATTACAAGGTTCGCGTATTTGTGCTTCTTTAGCGTTGTAATTTACTATACGTTTATTGCACAAAGGTATTTATATACTTTAAAACACTGAGGTTTACCACGAAGAGTACATACAAATCATCTAAGAAAATGAATACAGTCGACGCTCGTTATAACGACCACACGTTATAAAGACCATTCTAATATAAAGACCGGTGAGAAAACCCCCAACTGTATTCCAATATACTCTATGTTCTACCTCTTATAGCGACCACTCGTTATAAAGACCGTTTTCTGTAGGACGGAGGACGGAGGCGGTCGTTATATCGAGCGTCGACTGTATAGTCAAACCTGTCTATTTCAAATTTCACGGGACAGAAGAAAAGTTCGAGACAAGGAGGTTTTTAGATACAGAGTTTGTGATAAAATTTACAAAAATAAGCAACTGGAACAAAGTCAAATACTTAATAGCTTGTTTTGCATCGATATTGTTGAATATTTTACTGTACGACATGTTGTGAGTCCACGTTTTACTAATTGTGATGACTATATCGGTAGCAAGTTAATGCATACTTTAAGTAAGAACATGGTCTTTGATGTTTGATCTTTGAATGATCGAAAAAGATGTTTTTTGTCTCCCAAGTTTATTGATAAAGGTGGCTGGAGATGAAATTCAAAAATGAGAATCGTCAAAATTCGACATATAGGTGTTTTCGGGAAAAAACATTCTCGAGATAAACATTTGTATGTGTCCAAGGAAGAACCATATGTGAAAAGCCTTGACATTTACTGTTTTTTAAATTGCAAAACTGCTCATTGCAGCTCAAAATGACGGATTATCCCACAAAAATGAATTACATATAAAAAGAAAGTTTTTTTTTTTTTTTTTTTTTTTTTTTGTTCTTAACGTTTCAATTCAATTAGTACACACATTTTCATTTATAAAACTTGTCAGTTATCTATCTATACATTAATTAAATATTCCAAGTTTTTATTATTAAAATGTTGAAATCGAAACTAATGGTTAGTCGGACTTCCCCGATAGGTCGAAGTTTTTTTTCCGGTCCCAGCAGATTCGAGTTCTCGAGAATTGACTGTATTTATTAATAAATGACATTAACACCCCTTTGAGTGTTTTGAGTTTTTTTCCCCTTTGATTTTTAATAAACAATACCTTAAGTAATATTTTTTCTTTTTTTGTAAACTAATTCTTCCAAGAAAAAAATAAAAAAGAAAATGCCTTTTTATGTGCTGGTAGTTGGACCAAATTATTTTCCTTACAAAAATGAAGATCCTATCATAGCTTCACTCTTATGTTTTTTAATGCTGTATTTATGAAAGCAAGATTAAAATATTCAATATCAGCAGCAACTTTGAATTTGGAAAAGAATGAGTGATTTTTTTTAATTGCAAAATCTAGAAAATACATTACCTAAACTAATGCTCCTTTCATGGTGCCACAATGCAAAATATCAATTCATTAAAAATAATTTTAAATCAAAATTTAAATCATTATTTTTTTTCATATTTAAATTTTATTGAAATTCATTACTTCTAATAAAAACATAAATTTAACTATATAAAATTAAATATACTTTTTAAAGCTTTGTATTTTTTTTTCTTTAATGAAATGTATTCAAGTGTAGCTCCTATATAACATGAAATATAACATTTTAAAGCACTATCAGGGGTAGATAAGAAAAAATGCTTCTTAACAAATGACAGACATTAATTACGATTTTTTTTTTAATTATGTAAACTTAAATCTGAGAGGATTGGGATTGTTGGTTTGACATAGAATGTGTCAAGTCAACAAATTTCCAAGCTTCAATCCTTGAAACTTTGAAATTTATCCTCTAGCTTGACTGAATGTTGTACTAATTTTATAAAATGCACCATTAATTATTTCCTTTCATTCTCTGCCAGTAGTTCCATTCTTTTTAATTTATCCTGTGAAGGCTTGATATTAAACTGTAAGTTACTTCCACATCTGAGGAAAGTTGATAATTAATATATAGTGGAGTTTGAAACACCCACTCATATTACAAAATAAACCTCATTTATTTTTTATTAAAACTTTCAATCTGACTGTAATAAATATATCTTGTACAAAAAATTCCCGTTTTTAATATTGTTCTTAAAATTATATAAGATGTATGCTTCATTTATGTCATATATGATTCAGCATTTTCAGAATTTTTATTTTAGAACAAGAATCTTTATTTAATAGTGCTGCAGTTCCATTTCTTTTAAAATAGAAAATTGTAGCATATTTGGTATTGTTTTAGGCATGTATTTAGTGAATTATAGCATATGATTTATTTCCAAATTAACCTTCTTAATAAATTCGATTTCAAGAAAGTTAGAAGTATGTTCTGCACTTTATTAATATTTTTGTGTAGAGAATATTTTTCTTGCAACAATTTCCAAATCCAAACTAAAGAAAATTCATTAAAATTTAGAGAACTAGATCGTTTAATGAAGAATTATCTCTAGATAGTTAAAATTCTTCTAAACATCCATTACTCTTTTAAAGTTCATTCATAATATTTCATCATTAATTGTCTTTCCATATTAATTGGAAGTAATAATGTATCACTTCAATGACATATGAAATACTTTCTGTTGGCATTTGCTTTTGATGAAAAGTTATGCTCATCCTTAAAATCACACAAAATTTACAAACAATACATTACCCCAGCACATTCTGCTAAATTAATCCTGTAATCCTGTTGAATAATTTAATTTTAAATCTGAAATAAAGATAGCTTTAAATCTGAAAAAATATGGGTATGAAAAAACAGTACAAAGGTTACAATTCTAAATAATTTCATTTATTTTTAAAATTTTTAAATTTATACTTTACAATTTTCCATACATTTGTACAAAATCTGGCTAGGCCAGAGAAATATCACAAAACCATTTGTACATAGACCTACTTCTGCATTAATGTGAAATCAAGATACAAAGTAATCACCTATTAATGTAAGGAACACTGAAGTAGAAGACAATATACCAACAACACCAATCTATTACAAATTCCATGTACTATGGCTCCATTTATGAGACAGATGCTATTTACATTTGATGCTCTATTTACTTAAAACAAAATTTTCAAAACAAATGGTGATAAATTTGTTCTGTTTTTGATGAAAAATAAGTAGTTGCCAATTCTGTGACATTTTAAGTAGAGACATTATGATTTAGAAAAGCAAGTATTGTGGTAGAAACAAATTGAACAACAGAAAAAGCTCTAATAACTTTGATTTTTTACATGTAACAAAATATTGTGGTTCATAACATTAGATGGATATTTTTTTTTTTCAACATAGGAACATAAAAGAGGAAGAAAACTTCCTATTATTTTAAATGCAATCCTTTGCTTATTGCGTGAGTTGAATGAGACATTATAAAAACATCAATGACATTTTAGTGAGGGCTATTTCTGTTTACAACACAGTTGAATTTCAGTCCGTTTTGAGCTTCCCAGAAACTTCTTGAATATAACATAAACCAACAAGTGAGATCTTTCATGCCAAAGCAAAATATAAAATATATAAACAACAGCTACATAATTCACAATTATAAGACTAGTTAATGCACATTGTCCTCACGGCGTGCATTTTTTTGGATTCGTTTTTGAAACAGTCTTTGCAACATTAAAAAGTCCAACTAACACAGGGTTAACAATTAACAGGAAACCGGTCGGTTTGCACTGATCACTTCTGCAATGATAGGGACTTTTTCTGTTTGATTTACCTGTAAAGAGAGAAAAAAAAAACATTTAGACTAAAGACGACAAAAACAGAGTACAGTACAAATAAAAATTTTTATTTTTGTATTATAACTAGTCTTTAGTGTGCAGAAAAATTCAGAGAAATGCATCACTGCAAAGAGAAAAAAAAGGTAGAACATGACGAAGTGAACGACTCATGCTCCGAAAACGTAGCAATTCTAAAACGGATGTTACTAAAAATACCTATTCGCTTACCCTACCCTCTTCACCCAAGAGAAAGTGCAAACATCTGAAAATATTTAACGCGTTACTTTGACAGCAGCTTTCACAAACAAATGGCATTATAATTGAAAAGCATCGGTGGCGTAGATAGAAAGAAAAATCGGAGGGGTATATGGTTACATTTTGGGGAGGGGTTAGTTCTTTTCTGTGGTCAGAATTTCAGAGTAAAGGTATAACCCCCCCCCCCCCCGGTACTGATCTCTTAAATTTTTACAATTCCAATTGAACAATCGGAATAAACAATAAATTTGAATAAACCAGTTTAACTTGCTAACAATGTCTTTTCAACGAAAAACAAGTTCCCATTGGAAAAAAAGAAATACGATCATAAAATAGTAGCACACAATTATTGTATTGTAGATGTGCAGATTACAACAACCAACTCATATATGCAATGTAGAAATATTACTTTTTTTTTTGAATTTTGCTATTTAAGCCTTGATTTTAATTAATATTACCTAAAATTCAAATATATTTAACAAGTTCTTGACAAAACTGAATCAGTGTATCCACTTAATAATAATTTATCTTTCTCTAGTTGGTTGCGTGAAATAAAATTAACAACGTGATGAGCTAGAAAATCAATAAGACGTTTAAAAGAAGCGCAAGAAAGTAGAAGAAAAAAAAATAGGATCTGTGCCAAGTTCGCAAAGGAAGAGGAGATCGCATTTTTTTTTTTCTTTTTGTAAAGCTTGACGGCGTGACGCATTCTGAAAGTTGAGTCAGAACGCACCTGGCGCAACAGATACGGCGAAAGCGCGCTTATTGAATGAGAAATACCCTCACCCGCCACACTTCAAAATCTATCACATTCGTCAAAATAATTTAGCGCACAGCTGTGTGCGACGACGGGAAAAGTGGATCAGAGCCAATTGAGTTTCCTACGGTGAGGGCTGGTTAAACGCGGATTTTAAAATACCTCAATCCCATGATGACAAGCACAACAAAATATTAAAACCAATCATAGTAAATGTCTACCATTTTTTCAGAGCTTAATCACGGAGATTAATCGATGAATGTAAATTTTGTGCTGACAGGTATACACAATCCAAAGCTTTACTTTATAATATTATTGAAACATTTGAAGCGGTAACTGGAAAATTGCCAAATCCAATTTTCGAATGAAACGAAATATTTACTTCGATTAACTCACTAATTACAATATACACAAATAAGAATTTTTTAATTATTGATTAATCAGTTGTAAATATCAGATTAGCCAAGAAGATTTGTTGAAAAATGGATACATAAAAATAAAATTATTAAAAATTGAACGGGCAGTTTTTCCAGTAGCCTCTCCAGCTGTATTTGACAAATAAAACTGGGCCATCAAAGACCTTTAAAATACAAGACCAAAAACCAGGCAGATGGGATTCTTTTGAAGCACAGGCTGTAAATCAACAAGGGATTTGAAATAATCAGTTGGTCCCATCGCTGAACAATAGCGCCCTTTCTGATATCATGCACATCTGCCGAAATTGTCCCCACCGAAAAAGGGGCGCAACGTACACTTTCATCACATCAGCGGGCTCCGTTTTAATTTTGGGGGGAAGTTTATTAAATTTACCATCTGCGGCTGCGGGGCGACAGATGGCGCTACGGCACTACATACGGTCGATCGATGAGAAGCAGAGAAAATACATTGATAAACTAGTTTCGGATTGATATGCTATTTAACATGCATTATTTAGGGAAGAATTGTGATATGGTTTGGATTCTTTTTAAAAAAAATACAGAATGGTGCTAAAATTGAATAAGAAAATATTGCACGAAGCAAAACAAATTGACATTTTCTTAATTCATTTGTGGTATTCACCATGTTTACTAAGAGGAGATTTCAATTTTGTAGCTTCAAAAATTGTTTCAGAGCTTTATATTTTCTTTTTTTTTTGCTAAAATTCATATTAGCAAAATATTAGCATTACAAATGGGAGGATTTATATTAATATTTGAATGTATTATTTTTCCTTTTAATGTTAGTGATATAATTTTTATATTAAGCAAACAAAACATGGAAACAATTCGGAGATTGCAAATCACAAAAATAGGACGTTTTTTAGTAGGAATTATTTTTTTCTCATAATTATATTTGAAAATGCACAGCAAAATTTAACGCACGAAGCAAAAGTAAAGTAGGTTTTTAAAAAACTAATATTTATTTAAATTTACGATGTTACGATCTCAATCCCTTAGAAACGTTGCGAATCGAAATTGAGCATTATACAGGATGCATTACTAACAAATAGAATATTTTAAAAGGTACTTACTTCTTGTGCTGCACAGGTATTAATTGCTGGAGATAGTACTCCCAAGGGCTGCCTGCTGGGGCTTATTCCTGCTAAGACTGTGGTATTAGGCCTAGATGCAGCGGGATGTGTTTCCAAAGCAATCTGCAAGTCCAGAATATAGTCGATCACGTACTGAATTATTTCCAATTTGGACAGCTTCTTATTCCTGGGCATATTTGGAACAAGGTTCTTCAGTTTTAGCAGAAGAGACTGCATCTCTTCTTGCGTGACGTCTTTGGGAGATCGGCTTTTCAAAATTTTGGAATCCATTTGCTTGGTGGCCATTTGGATATCACACTGAGCCTTCATGTTGTCGTATCAAAGATCGATGGAACCGGAAAGAATCACAAAAACAAGCGTAGTCGCGCACAAGTGATGAAATGAACGAAGAAATAGGATCGCAGAGAATCAGTGTATCCAAGAGCAAAGTTGTATAACAATCATCGTCTGCAAGAGCTATGATAAACAGAGCCGATCTGCAGTGCTTTAAACACGTAGAACGAAGGAGGCGGGGCTAGGGACGTCACGCTACCGTCGGCCAATCACAGGCGCTCGCTCCTATATCTAATTGTAAAAGGAGCGCCCAATGGGAAGCGCTATGACAGTTGCACGCGTCAATCAAAATAATTTGGAAAGCCAAGAAACTTTTCTCAAGCATTACTTTTATTATACAGCTGTTTCTCCAACGTATCTTGGCAGCTGCAATATCATTTCAGTACGTTGTTGTTGTTGTGGTACCGCCATCTATTAAGCAATGTTTCAACTAGTCTGGACTTGCGTGGGAAAATACTTTAGGAGTTTGATTGCAGGTGTGTTTCTGAGTCTTGCACACCTGGTCACGTCTAAAAATGTTATTTAACTCCCTTGAGCGAGTAGATTCCGTAAGATAATACCCATTATTTTAATTAATCGTTTTCGTTGACATGGGAAAATAAGAACTTATTTAAATACTTCTTTGTTTCTTTATGCAAATTTCGATTCTTTCCGCATAAATTTCAAACATTTGATCTGATTTGATTTTTTTTTTTTTTTTTTTTTTTTTTTTGCTGCTGAAAAGATATGACCTTAGAAATTTTTTAGTGCGAAGAAATAATGAATTTTCTTTGCTTTGTTTTGTTTACTTTGTGTGTGTGTGTGTGTGTGTGTTTTTTTTTTGTGTGTTTCCATTTCTAGCAAAATTAAAGCAATTTTTTCGCAAAAGGGCTTTATTTAATACATAGTAGCACGCATTTGTGTAGTCTTTTTTTTTTAAGATATAAGTAATCAAATTACTTTAATGTTCTTTGGCTTTTTTAAGAATAGATTTTTTTTACTTAAATTTTAAACTCTTAGCAAAATATAGTGGTGCATCCAGTTCTGTCGTTTCAAAATTTTCGGGCTGAAATGAACATATTTGCTCGTAAAAACACGTGGCATGTTTACGGGCTCCCCGGACCGAATTGGGGGGGGGGGGGGGGGGGGTTAGTTTGCCAAATAAAACTACGAGTTTACCGAATGATAAATTAATGCACTCACATTAATATATACCCACATCAAAAGCAAAAACCTTTGGCCATCATTTAAATACGTAGAAAGTAAAAAAAAAAAGGCTGCATTATTTCAATACTGCGTGTCCAAATTAGCCAAATCGTAGGACAAATGTGCCCAATAAGGTACTTCTTAGGAGGTTACTGTGACCTCCCATTTAAGCTCCCTTGCACGCATATCTATTTCGTTTGTATTTTATAAGTTTTCTAGAAACTATGTATCGTATATTCGTATTTCTTTGTGGGGAGTGTTAAGTTAAAACATTTTGAGGGGATCAAACTATATTCGTGATTTGGAATAGTTTATTAATAGAAGGGAGAACAAAAAGGGTCATTAGCCTCACTAGCGTAATATTCTGGGACATGGGCATATTCAGAGAGGAGGGGGGGTAAATTAAGGCAAAAGTGAAATTTTTTTTTTTTTTTTTTTTTTTTTTAAGGTTAATAGACAGTGGCTTCAATTCCTATTTCTATCTATGAGTTTGGCTCTGACTCTGGTCATTTGAGGCCTAGTGTAGGAAACGTATATTCTGTGGGAGCTCATTGTTTTGCAAAAGATGCTTAAAATTCTTCAATGAAACCATCATGATACCCCCTTCCGTCAGGGCTCGAAGCATCTTCCACCCATAAGAACAAGATTCCACAATGAAACCAAACACCCTGTAGAATCACCTTTCTCCCCCTAAAAATTTCCATATCGCAATCTGACGCATAAGGAAAAATTCGAGCTATTAAAATAATTTAAATTTGTATGACTAAAAAGCTGTAATTTATTTTGTAATAAGCCATCGCACAAAATGTCTAAATTAGTTAGCTTTCAGTCAAGTTTTGAACTACAAGGTTTGTAATGTCAAGAAGACAAAATTTTGTGCTCAATATCTTGTGCTGCTGTTTCCTAAACAGCTAAAGGTGGAAGCAATTTCGTGTCCCGCTGTGCCTAAAGTACGAGTTAAAAACCACATTTTTTCGATCATTTTCTCTTTGAAAGAAACCAAGAGGAGCAAGTCTCGAGTTTCATCAACTTTTATTGAAAATTGACCCCCCCCCCCTCTTGCCTCCTTATTTGTCGCTCCTGCATGAACGCCTGCCCCCCATGGAACAAGGTGAAGCTCGAACTTTTCTTTTCCAGCTAATTTCGGACACGCTTTTTGAACTGCAAAAAATTCCTTCAAAAATGGATGGTATGCAACAGGGTCCCCCAAGAGATTGGTTTGTCAGAGCCCCATGTGATGCAAGTAGCCCCCTGGATTTAAAAAAACGCTTCAAGAAATTTCCCAGAACGACCAACCCTCTTTTGATGGTAAACTCCCACGTAGCCCAAGCAGCTGGGCTCTGAATCCCAGATTCCAGGAAGAATTCTTTTAAATGTCTTCTGGCAAGACTGACATTCATTGACAGGAGTCTCCTTCTGCTCCCTGTCCTCCCATTGTTCGGGCACGCACGTGCTGGAATAGGTATAATGAAAGGTAATTAGAGCGAAAGAAGACTTTTCTGGCAATTCCGAGAGGGGAGGGGGAGAAGTGACTGCACACAAAGAGGAAAGGGGTTTAACGAGAGAATGAGATTATAATTCAGTCAACAAACAAACTGTGATACCCGGCCTTTCTTACCACAGGTGTAATAGTAACCAACAGGTGTACTTCATTCAATTAGCTACTTGAATGAATGTCCTCTTTGACGTCAGTCTTTTTACTCGGAAGGAATGCAAACAGAAATCCAATGGAATGGACTCAACAATGACGAATCTATTTTAAAAGCAATCCATAATGTTCATTTTATGTTAAATACTTAGCAAATTCTTCAACAGTTTTTAAAATGTCATGATTCTTTTTAACGCAATTTCAGTTTCAGTACTGTTAATGGTGAAGATATTAAAAAAAGAAAATGTACTGAAAATTATGCTTCAGTTTTTATCCCGGGATCCAGCTAAAAGGTTCCGTGAAAAAGTTGGTATACAAGATATTTTGTGTAATATTTTCACTTCTTTCAAATTTTAAGCGTTATTTTCCCACTCAAAAAAATAATGAATAGAAAAACTATTCATTTGCATAACAATATTTTTTCCTGATTCGATGAAAAATTGAAATAAACATTTAATTTTGAAAACATGAAGAAATGTAAAATTTACGGCACAATATCAGGGATGGAGTATTATTTCTTTAAAGCCCGCTTGTGAATTTATTTATTTATTTTATTTTATGTTGCCTATCTTATTATTATTTATTATTATTATTTAATTATGTTTTATTTAAACTTGTGAATTGTGGCTATTTATTGGTATTTTACTCTCAGCTTAAAACTACTTTTGTAGTGCTTAATGGTGGAACTTAGAAATTTAAAAGCCATGTTGCGGAGAACTTATTCAAATTATGAGAAAGTTATTGCTCTTCCCCCATCTTTGGAAAAAGAAAGAGAATAAAAACCTCAATGTGAGATCCAATTTAATAGCTTCACATTTTTAAGAACGGGGTACTACAACACTTTTCTAAGTTAGGGAAGTTCCAAGCTTTTTTAATTTTTTTTTATTTTATTTATTTATTTATTTATTTATTTTTTTTTGATGTTCGAAATATGATTCTTAAAAGTATTAAGAAAGACGCTGAGAGAAAATTGAAATTTATTAACTGATATCAAAATTATTCTTCAAAATCGCTCGTATTGTTACTTTTTTAAGCCCTAATTTTAAACTTCTTCTCATATCCTCATTCTTACCTTTTTTTTTTTTTTTTAAACCTGAGAAGGCTTGATGGAATGAAAAAACACTTAGAAATCCGCATAAAAAGTCGTGCGAGAATTCGAACATGTGCAAAAAGATGAATTGAACGAGAGTAGGGTATTCCACAAAACGTGAAATATTTCACCGATGGTGTGCATTTCAATTCTATTGACTAACCTGTCTAGCACACCCGTAATGCACCTGTTGGAGCGATTGCAAGACATCTGTCTTTCTTTCTCTTTTGCACCTGCATGAAGAAATAGCCGTTGAAAAGCCATTTATTGTAAAAACGTTCTGCTTAAATCCTTTTTTTATCCTCAGATTCTGAGACGACCCTGAAATATAGTCTGGGAGGTACTGCATTCTAGGTGATAACTGAGGGAGACGCGAAGAGGGATATGTAGATCAGTTGTAGTTCACCCCAACTTATGCAATGCAGTCAAGTCTGCTATTATCAGTCCATGCATCCACTACACTGCAAAAAATATGTTGTTGTTTTTACAGTATAATACTGAAAGCAGAGGTTTCAGTTTAAAACTGGAAAAGCGCACTAATAAACTGTAAAATTAGCTATTTTACAGTTTAGTACTGTAAAGTTAACAATTTTACAGTTTATTACCATAAAATTAGCTGTATTATACTGTAAAAACAACAATGTAATACTGGCAGCAGAGGTTCTAGTTTAAAACCGTAAAATGCACAATAATAAACTGCAAAACTAGCAGTTATATAGTTTATTACTGTAAAATGAAACCGTTTTTCAGTTTATTACTGTAAAAATCACTCTAAAATAAGCAGTATTGTACTGCAAAAGCAGCATTCATTTTTTACAGTGCATTTTTGAAAAGGGTATGCTCGTTTGTTTTGTTTTATTGAAAAGCGAATTTCGCGATATTGTTCACTGCAACTGCGTCAAGGTATACCATCAACGAATAGATTGAATATAGATGCAATTAAAGCATCTAAAATTTCTTATGAAACTCATAATTTACGTAGATGATCCTTTTGAACTTATTTTTCTTTTTTATTTAGAGTTGCCAATAGGAAAAGGCGTAAAGTGTCAAATGAATGAATAATAAAGAAGGGAATGTGCACTGTGCACCAAAGTAGCATATAACGCGTACGTGTTTGCAAATTCGACGGTGAAAACTAAGTAGTCAAATACGAAGTCTTCTCGTACTTGGCATAACCGCAATGAATGGGGCTTTCTTTTATCCTTTTTTCTTCAATTGATAATCTTCCGGACAGAAGGTCCAGAACCATAAGTTTCACGGACAGAAGATCCACGTCCAGTAGTTCCGAGGGACAGAAGGTCCAGCAAAAATGAGATCTAATGAACATGATGTCCGGAGGACATAAAATCCGACGGACAAAAGATTCAGACAGAATGTCCGCATTTTTGGACACCTAGAGCGCAAAATCCTCTTTTCTGAGCACGCTGGATATAATGTTTGGATTTTGAAGTTTATTCTTTGACCCTAGTCATGACTTACAGGTTTTTGAAAACATGCGATCTAGCCATCTACTTTTTGTCTTCTTCTTGGTCGATTACACATTGCAAGTTTTGTCCACATTTAGACTATCGCATAGGAATTGTTAGGAGGCAGGAATTTTTTTTCTTTTTTTTATGTATGTCAAACTGTTTCTCACTTTTCTGGAAAATGTTCCTTTTTTAAATATGTCTCCTTTCTGAAGAATGTACTATAAATTAGGTATATACTTTACCGTTATCGTTAAGAACTCTTTTTCTTAAATAGTTTCGATCAATTTTATTGTTCAAACAATCACTTGTTTCTCAATTAATCCCTCAAATGCTGTGAATCTTACTGCAGTCTTTTCATAACAAATTCATTCTAACGGTTGGAGGATCACAACTTCTCCTCCGGATAAATTGCACAGCCATCTCTAGTCGACCCGCACACAAATGTATTCCCTGCCAAAATTTAAACACCACCCTTCTAATCTTCATCCAGTCTTAAGTGTTTTCATGACGATCCGTTTACATATTAAGAGACTAAATGTTACTAATGTCATACAAAAAACAGGAAAATAAATGTCAAACTTGAAAGCAAAACCGTTCAGTTTCATTTTTCCACTCCTCAGTCCTCATATACCTCCCAGTAGGCACCCTACGCTGTAAAAAACAGTGACGCCCATACTTTGGTAAGTACGTTGCTTCGGTTGAATCAAGGTTACACCCCTTTGAGCGAACACCAAATATGTCAAACAGGTGCAACCGCGTTTTAATTTCAATTACACCCGTCCGTTCGAAGAACATGCACACGAAGCATGTTCGAAAAGTTCGTGTTCGTCATTTTTCTTTCGAATCCGGCTCCCTTCCATTAATAATAAGCAAAACCAAACGGAACGCAAAGATGGTTCCAGCGTGATTCACGCAAATAGATGGGCATCGGAAAAATGGAGCGGATTGCCCAAGGAGTGGTCTCTCCGTAGAATCATGGAAAATAAAGATCACTTCACGATTCCGTGCTTGCCGAGTATTGAAGAGATCTCGCTTTTCGTGAGAAATGCCATTAACTCCGGAGAGAGAAAAAAGAGAGAAAGGTGATGCTGCTTCTTTGAGACTGACAACATCACAGTTGAAGGCTTTTCTTCCGATATTGTTAGACCACCGGCCCATCACGAATGGAGTTCATTGGTCTGCTGATTTGTTTTATAAACTTCGTTTGGCCGCGTTTTAAGACATTTGTATTTGTTTGACTGTTGCTTGGCTCTGTTTTGTTTAATGGTGCAAGGTGTTTATTGATCGATAGTTTTTGGTGCAGGGTGCAATTGGGAGAGACAGAGAGGTTTCCCCGCATTTGTGCCTTGAATAGGGTGAAACTAGGAAAGCCCGCATTTCGCCGAGCAACGTCGAATCTAGGACCCTCTAGTTTCTATATTGTAAAAAATGAATGTTGTTTTTACCAGAAAAATACAGCTAATTTTATGGTAATAAACTGTAAAAATTTCTAATTTTACAGTACTAAACTGTAAAAATTGCTAACTTTACAGCACTAAACTGTAATATTGCAATTTTATAGCTTATTAGCTAACATTTTACAGTTTTAAACTGGAACCTCTGCTGCCAGTATTATACTGCTCTTTTTGCAGTATAATACAGCTAAATTTTACAGCAATAAACTGCAAAACTGCAAACTTTACTGTACGAAACTGTAAAACTGCTAGTTTTACAGTTTATTACTGTACATTTTACAGTTTTTAATTGAAACCTAGGCCGCCTGTACTGTAAAAACAACAGTTTATTTTTTTCAGTGTAGCCAGTTGCCTTACAATGTGACTTGCTTGTTGAATACTACTAACGATTTTGAAACAAACAAACTTTAACTTATTTAAAGAGTCTGTACGCCACAAATTTATTAATTTAGCACTTTGAGATCATTGAAAAATGCGGTTTTTTTTTCCTTTTCTTTTGTTTGCAATAAATTTATCAAGGAATCTATCGTGCCATAAGGTGCACAAATGGAAAACGGAAAAAGCATTTTAATCTACACTTGTTCTGGAAAAAAAAAAATTGCTGTACACAGTGGCGCAGCCAGAAAATCTTTCTGGGAGGGGTTTTCAATTTTAAAAATTGCTGCTTTATCAGTAATTTACAATGTGAAAATATTCAATATAGGAAAGTAAATAGTTGCTGTGGTTCAATAATTATTTCTTGCTATTTCACAAGATCATTTTAAAACTTCTTCAGATACATCAAAGTCATTAATTCTTCAAATGTTCAATGTTTTTATGATTGCAGATAACAGCTATGCCATTTAATATTTCTTTCAAAATCGCTATGTAGAAATTCTAAATTCAAAGAATGTCATTAGCCTTCGAGCAAAAATAATTTGTATAATTAGCTATTTAAAACCCTCCCCGGTTTCCTGAAAAAGGATTTGTGTCGTTGTAGAAGTGCTGAGTGACCATAATCCTCTTGCGTGTTTTACTAAGACCATTTCGGACCTCTTATACCAGTATTAGTTATCAGTATGGAATATTACTTGTATATTTCAGAAAAAAAAAATGTGATTGCTTCCCACTCAGTAAGCAGTAAGCTATATTTTGTTAAAACCTATCTCATTTGTAAAAGGTTAACTACTGTTTTCTTCCCTATATTGATTGGAAGGGGATTTATGT
Source organism: Uloborus plumipes (assembly GCA_038373865.1). Taxonomy (NCBI): domain Eukaryota; kingdom Metazoa; phylum Arthropoda; class Arachnida; order Araneae; family Uloboridae; genus Uloborus; species Uloborus plumipes. Next base: position 93,489 of record JAXGGA010002729.1, on the reverse strand, counting down.
TGGAGCTGTGGGTGGGGTTTTAACACCAAAACCTCCCCCGTGGTTGCGCCACTGGCTGAAGTAAATAAATATCATTTGTCCTAATGAAAAATGAGGGAGAGCGAGAAGAGCCGAGCTCATCCAACATCATCTCCGAGGATCTTGGTAGTAATGCATTCATCATATTAATGCGATCTCGACTAGGATAGTCGTTTTATTTAATCTGAAAAATGCAATAAAAGAAAATGATTAATGACAAGATCAACCATGAGAATGCAGATAGTGGTGTAATCACTTCTTCTGAGTGTTTGATTGGCAGAGACTTCTCAAAATTCCAGCTGGAATAAATCGACTCGTTTTATAAACAAATAAAGTACGTTTAAGGCATTAAAACAACCATAAAAATTCCGAGCCTTTTATTCTACCATTTGGGTTCGAATCTTTATTTGGATCCTGGATGAAGTACGATACGGGATGAATAGGGTGAGGGTGACCATTAATTATTTTTCTCAAAGCGAGACATTTATCATTTTTAGGCATCAGCAAAGTGTATATTAAAAAAAATAAAAATGATTCTAAAAAAGTGGCCTTTTAAAACAGTTAATGACAGACAGAACAAAAATCTATATCAATAAAAATGAGTGAATACTTGTATGTTTGTTTGCATACTTGTTCTCTTTACAAATCCACAGTTTGCGTCAAATTTTCATCAAACTTGACACAGAGGTTCCTTGATGCCCTAGAATTCTCATAGGCGGGGTCTTGAAGTTTTAAAAAATCTAAAAAGCTCAAATTCTAGTTTTTTGTCAAAAAATGACCCTTTTTATAGGAATCTAGCCTATTATTAGGCCTATTTTTTTAATCGACATGAGCCTTTAGGTTACAAATTGATAAAATTTATGGTATTTAAATATTAGCATTTTCCAACAAAGATTAAAATTAAAACAATGAATTTTCATTTCAAGGCTCACCTATTTCATTTTAGCATGAAATAAGTCAAAAACAATTATAATTCATGTTCTCAGTTGGCACAAAATATGTATGATACAAAAATTTTTTTTCTTATCCTCCTATCAGAGGAATTATGCAAAAACATGGATTAAAAGCCTTATACATGTTTTGCTTTTAGCTGGTGCTATTTTTCTGTGAACTTTCCGTGATAATTAAGTTCTTTTGGGAGTTTGTACCTAGAACTTTTTGTACTACCATTTATATTTATATACCCAAACCTATTTATTTTTATATACCCAAATAAGAATAGAATTCTTCCAATTTTTTTCTTTTCTGAATGCTATGTTGTATTAATACACACCTGTGCAACGCCGGGTATAAAGCTAGTAAACTATAAGAGAAGAACTAGTGTATTTTTTAAATAAATGTGAATAAAATTTTCTTGACTACATTTTATTCTGATTTCCAAAAAAGAATGCTATTCTTGACACAATTTCATTCAATACTTACTTTTGAAATCAACACTGCTTTAAGAACTGCGATTTGCAACTGCTTTTTCGGTAGTTTGACGTAAAAAAACCCTTTCTGCTGGTGCATCAGGCCCGGGAAAACATAAAATGTATTAAATAATTTTGCATGATTTAATTTTATTGGTATGAAAATACGTAAACAGCTTCACCCAGTGACTTTTGGTTGGAAGCATTCGGTGCTCACTTCTGTTTCTTTAAGAAAACGGCATATTTCAGATGAGCGGGGACAACGGCACCACAGGATACCTGCAAGTGGGACAGCCCCGTTCCAAACGGGACTTGTGGTTATCTTATGCTGCAAAAAATTTAACTTCGTTTTTACAGCATAATACTGGCAGCAGAGGTTCCAGTCTTTTTCTGTAAAGCAGCAATTTTAGTTTTTACCACAAAATTAACTGTATTATACTGTAAAAACAACATCAATGTTTTGCAGTGCAGGGATGAAAAAATTTAACTCATTAAAACAAATATTTTCCTATTACAACTTTATTATATAACCTTGCGTCTTTTTATGGATTCAAGGGCGGCTCCAGTTTTTGTTTTTGGAGAAAATAATTAGTACTTTTTGACCGCACAAGGCACAAATCAGTAAGGGATTTGAACCTAAAACCAGAGGTGATAAATAATAAAGCAGTGAGTAACCGCCCCTAGGTAGGATCTACAGATCCTGCCTTGTGTTCGGTTACGTTCCCTGTGCTTGGAGAACCTCTAAGGTGGTCTTCATTCCAAAGCCAGGCAAGCCAAACTATCACGAGGCTAAAGCCTTCAGACCTATCAGCCTTACTTCTTTTCTCCTTAAAACCCTGGAGAAATTGATCGATAGGTACATCAGGGATGGCATCCTAAAAACAACTCCTCTTTCTAGGTGCCAGCATGCTTACCAACCCGGTAAGTCGACCGAAACAGCACTGTACGATCTAACAACAGCTCTGGACAGTGCAGTTAATGGAAAGGAATTGGCTCTTGCTGTTTGCCTCGATATTGAAGGAGCCTTTGATAAAGTCTCTACCGAGACTATTTGCAATTCCCTCATTCGGAAGGGAATAAACCCCATGGTCTGTACCTGGATTAATAGTCTTCTTACCACCCGCATGACAAAAGCAAGCCTGCTGGGTGATTCCCTTTTAGTGGAAAACTGCCAGGGATGTCCACAAGGGGGTGTACTTTCCCCCCTTCTGTGGAGCCTGGTTGTGGATGAACTTCTGGAAAGACTTCGTCAAAAGGGTCTGCACTGTATAGGCTATGCAGATGACATAACTCTGGTTATAAGGGGCAAGTTCTATGATACGGTCTGCAACCTTATGAGAACAGCCCTCAAGTCAATTGAAAGCTGGTGCAGTGAGGTGGGCCTCACTGTGAATCCTAGCAAGACGCACTTGGTTCTCTTCACTAGAAAACGGCTGAAGGATCTTTGCAAGATTGAGTTCTTTAACTCTCCCCTTGACTATTCCAATGAAGTCAAGTACTTGGGTGTGATTTTTGACAGTACTTTAAACTGGAATTCGCACCTCAAGCTTGTTACTGACAAGGCCAAAAGGATCTTTTGGTCCTGCAGGCGCGCCATAGGCAGTAATTGGGGGTTTTCACCAAAAATTGCCCATTGGGTCTACACCAGGGTTATTGTACCCACAATAACTTATGGGGCCATTGCCTGGTGGGGTAAGACCCGTAATGTAACTACTGAGAGCAGTCTTACCACCCTACAAAGGATGGCTACCATTGCAATTACTAGTGCAATGAGAACTACTCCCTCTCAAAGCCTAGAACTTCTTATTGGTTTACTTCCACTTCACAAACAAGTGGAACTGGAAGCGATTACCTGTTCATATCGCCTGAACCTCCTGGGTCTCTGGAAGACCCCTCGCCACTCGTCTCTTTATGATAAACTTTGTATAGAGGCTGTCAAGCATCCCTACTTTTTGATGCCAAGCGACTGGTTGTTAAAACATATTAGTTTCAATGCTAATTATAACATTGTGTTTCCTTCCAGAGAACAATGGAAGGATGTTCCGAAGCTTGTCGGTAATGCCAATGAAATTTGGTTCACTGACGGCTCTAAGACCTCTTCCGGTACTGGCTCTGGTGCTTTTTGCAGCAGCAGCAAAACAAAGCTTTACTTTTCGCTTGGGAAGCTTGCTACGGTTTACCAGGCTGAAGTTCTTGCTATCCTGGCATGTGTAACCAATTGCCTTGAACGCGACTTAACTGGTAAGGTTTTAAAAATCTTCTCTGATAGTCAAGCCGCCTTAAAAGCCCTCAATAGCTACTGCTTTACTACCAAGTCAGTTTGGGAATGCCACAATGCACTGGCAAGGCTCGCCAGCAAGAATAAGGTTACACTCTACTGGGTCCCTGGCCACCGTAACATTGATGGAAACGAAGCTGCTGATCAGCTTGCCAAATTGGGCTCCAACATGCCTTTCGTAGGTCCTGAACCTGCTATTGGGTTGCCCTATAACAAAGTCAGGAATACTATAAGAAACCTGCTTATGAATGACTCATATGCCAGGTGGCTTCAGTCTGACTCACAGAGGCAAGCTAAAGCTCTCAACCAACGTCAACCCTGGCTGAGGTCCAGGGAGCTACTTAGTTTGAGCAGAAAAGAGATTAAGATGTCTATTGGACTTCTCACTGGACCCTGTACTCTTAATAGACACCTAAACCTGTTGGGTATCACTGATGACCCAGCTTGTAGAGGCTGCCTTGAGGCAGATGAAAGTTCTGGTCATGTTCTGTGTGAATGTGATTTTTATTCTGCTTACAGGTTTGAACATTTGGGGTACCATTGTTTAGATCCCTATGAACTGTCTAGCATTCCTGTTAGACATCTGCTTAAGTTCATTTCAGCTATTGGGCTCTTGTAGGGTTCTAATGGGGATAGTACAATAGACCTATGGTCGCAGTGCTTGCGCTGCCTTGGGAGCGCCCCCTTTTCACTTCATTCATTCAACCGCCCCTAAGCAAGGGCTAAGGCAGGAACATGCAATATACCGCCAACTCGGCTATTTCGATCCATGGACTGCAGTTTCGTGCTTATTATGCACTCATCAGCATGGAATACGAATTTTTGGCTCTCTTTGCTTTATAAGAGGATTTTTACCTCCCGCTAGGCCACTTTCGTATTCCATGCTGATGAGTGCATGAAAAGCACGAAACCATGTCAAAAGGTCCGCGGGATAGAAGATCCGAGAGACAGAAGGTTCGCCAGACATAAGGTCCAAGGAACATAAGGTCCGACAGGCAAAAGGTCTACATTTTTGGACAGCGATGGTATAAGGTCCGGATTTCTCAGCGGGGTGGACAAAAGGTCCAGGTTTTGAAGTTTATCCTTTGTCTTTGATGAGAACCACATTCTTCTTTAGCCACTCAAAAATTCAACTCTCTCTTTCAAATTAAAAGCGGCAGTTTCAGGAAGTTTGAAATCGAAAGTTTGAATTTCGCTCTGCACCCAAGGTCAATAATTTATTTTTTCCAAAAATAAAGCATTGCGTAACTTTCTGCTACACCAATGAACGCTCGGTACCAAAATTGTGTGTTTTGGCGGGAATTCAAATTTAGGTATTTATGCAACCAGGTGGCGTGATGCGTTGCTGCGGCGAAAATTCAACTTTTTGTACTACCGTAACTAAGTTCGTGTCTTGGCGGATGACTGCAGTTTAAAATAAAACTAAGGTGGTGGATCTTATGAAGCTGAATAGCAGTCACATTTAATGAAAGAAAAGGGAACGTTAGATTTCACCAGTCCTTTGTAAGCACTTCACCTGTTCCCGGTGGTACAGTTCTCATTGGTCCACTATACCAGTTTTTTGTTTGATTTCCTGCATCAATCTATATATATAAAAGAAAGTCGTGTTAGTTACACTATTTATAACTCAAGAACGGCTGCACCGATATGGCTAAAAATTGGTGGATAGGTAGCTTAGAGCCAGGAGACGGACATAGGCTATAATTTATGTGTGTCAGTTACATAGATAGAAAAAATGTCTTATTGACTTCGCCTTTTTAAGAAGCCTTTTTTGATACCTCCATGGCTGAGCGACATAAAGCACACGTTCTGGCAGCTTCCGGAGCGCCGTAAACAGGTTGTAAGTTAGCTATGCGTTGAGTGTTATTTGACTTTTTTGTGAAGTAAATTATAATAGCTCCTGGACTGCAGTTAAAGAGGTTGTTCTTCTTACTACTATTATATATACAAAAGTTTGTTTGGATGGATTTATGGATTGAGCAATCGGTTGATAAACAGTTCGAAAAAAATATCTTTTTAACTACGTGTTTTTTGAGCCTCTGTCGCCGAGCGATATAAAGCACATGTTGTGACAGCTTCTAGAGCGAAGTAAAATAGGTTGTAAATACAGAAACAATAATGAATGATTAATGTAGGTACTTAATTTTTTTTGTATTTTCTAATTAAAAAAAAACTTAATAAATTCAAAAATTTGCTTATTTATTGCCTTTAAGGCGGAACAGAGTTCGCCGGGTCAGCTAGTAAATAAATAAATAATAGCCGCTATAAACTATTACTATAATATCGCGAACCGAGAATGAATGAGGCACTTTTTAAATTGGATGAGCATTAAAGATGTGACCCTTACATTCTCGGTGTGGATTATATGTTCATTAATCATCACTTAATGAGAAATCCAATGTAAGCCATAAAAACGTGCAGGAAAATAAAAGTCTTGGTCTGTCTAAAAAAATTTTAGGACTGTAAAAGAAAAAAAAACTATCTCCATATCTAATAAGTCCTAAACCATTAAGATAGAGTGCTGCCAAATGGCGCACCCCACGTAACACAAATACCATCGACTCGAATATTTGCGTCTAACCAACCGATCGCAGCAAGGACGTCGAATTCCGTCCAACATTCGATAGTTAGTGCTAGCCGCGGTTGATGTCGAAATTCCAACTTTAAAATGAGTAAATAAAAATAAGCGTGGATTCCTTGTGGTAGATGGCTTCATTGCGCATAGCAAATGCGTTAATTGAATAAACAAATTTGCGCCACACACTTTTTTTTTTCATGTTTTTAAATTCCCTAACAGCTTTCGGAGAGGGATAAAAGCTGGCCTATCGTTTCGAATTTTTCCAGTTAGGTTTTCGAAATGTGTAGTAAATTTTATAGGAAACAAAACAAAAACTACCCCTACTTCTATATAAAATCATTACATTTCAAAGCGGGGGGGGGGGGGGATTACCCCCTTAAACTGCATTGGGGAAGCTGTCTTGTCGCTAACTGCTATTAAGGCAAATTGGATTTTAAAGGGTAGAGGAAAAATATTAGAATAATTCAATAAGAGGGGCACCAACGTTGACCAATACTGGGACTTCATTAAGGCCTGATCAGGTCTGGTCCTAGTCGCTATGTCTGTCGAAACTTTTGGTGGTGGAGGGACATAGTGTCCGCCCGACTTGGACAGTCTTTGGTTTCCGTCTTTCTGTCCGGAGCATAATATTATATGAACAAATGAATTTATGTCATACGGAGAGCAGAACTTCTGACAGCACTTCTGCCCTCATAGCGACAAGCCCTTATATACTCGGGCTAGACTTAGGAGTTAAATATAGGGCGGGCAAGGTCCTGCCACGAGATGGGTTCACGTTCCGGGTCGTTTGGTCTTGGATCTTCGGCCATTAGTCCCGAGAGATTGAAAGCAATGACATTTTTTAATTGGACACATTTAGTGCATTCGGGATGTCTGTTTTCATAGGCGGCAGGTGCACCAAAATGGTGAGGAGTCAAAAGAAGGGGGGGGGGTAGCAACATTTCTTAAGCTGTTTTTTGTTTTGCAAAGTTTGGCTATTTTATGGGATTGATTACCTTCAAAATATGCCAACTACAGCCTTAAAATCGAGACGGAAGGCCACCGTAGACTCCACCTTCCGATTCAAAGTTCCGTTTTAATGAAATAACATTAAAAAAAGCCTATTTTTGGAATATTTAGTTTTTATTGTGTAGTGAAATAAAGAAACCAAATGAGAAAAAAAATATTTTTCAATTATTGATCATTACTTTTTAGCTCTTAAAAGTAAACAGGCGAGTGTTCTTTCTCTTTTGGAAGTGAGGGAGCAGTCGCCAACCTTGCCCCCTGCCTATGTCTCTTTTGTTGTGTCAAAAATTATTGAGCAGCGTTTAGATACAGCTATCGTATCTGAGATAACAATCTCCCTGAGCCCGAAATAATCGGCGTTATAACGAAACAGGAATTTTTTTACAGAAAACCAGTCGTAGAAGCGCTTGCGCCCGCTGAGCTTTCGAGTAAACCTGCAATCATAAAGAAAGACAAACAAACCGAGGGGCGGGGACGGAGAGAGAGAGCTGTGAAATGCGACAGATTCCTTTTCCACTTCTCTCTCGTTCGCGGTAAATCGCGGCAAAAGGAGAGAGACGGCGCCGTCGCGGAATGCGCGAGTGGCGCCGCTCGTCTTCCGCCGCGTCGCATTTCTCACGGTTTTTCGCGGCCCTGTTTGTGTTTGCGGAGAGAGAGCGCGCGAAGATTGAAAGGTGTCCGGTCAGTGGCGCCCGGCCCGCGCGACACCCCGGGGGGGGGGGGGAGAAGGAGTGCGCCGAGAGATATATCCGAGGGAGGTGTTGAATGATGAAGAAGGAAAGAAAAGGGAGATCGGTGTGCATTTGGGGCGATGATGAGGAAAAATACGGCCTTTGTATAGGTCGAGCCACAGGTAGGTAGAATGGCCGGTCGTCCGTGGAACACCCAGTCCGAAGGTTGCGAGTGGCTTGAGGAAAGGGTGTCCACCCCCCCGGGCCTCGTTTAAGAGCCAATCGGGAAATGTCGTGTTGCATTTTTCAAGGCTACTTCCAGTTTTGCTTGACTATTGACGAAATGATGAGGAAAACTTTTTGATAAATAGATCATTTTTTTTATTATTTGTATCATTGTGATTGTGAGGTATCTAAATTTTCACAGAAGTGCAAACAAGCGCAGATCCAGGAGGTTATTATCCCCCATTTTAAATAGCTTGCGTTTTCGGTGCTCCAATTTCGAGAAATTACCGGAGAAAAGTACCGGATATAAGGTCCAAAACCGAAAGTTCAATAGACAGAAGATCCACGTTCAAAAAGTCCGAGGAGCAGAAGATCCGAGAGACATAAGGTCCAATGGACACAAGATCCAAGGGACAACAGACAAAAGATCTCAACATAAGGTCCACATTTTTTGACAGCTAAGACATAAGGTCCAGTTTCCTAGCAGGGTTTGAAGTTTATCTTTTGTCTCTAACTAATTTGTTAATTATTCAAGTTATACGTGGTAATACGCGGGCTTATATCCGTTGGACCTTTGGACTTTATATCTGTAGGACCTTCCGTCCCTCGGATCTTCCGTCCTTTGGACCTTTAAGACTTGGAAATTTCTGTCCGCGGACTTTTTGGTTTTGGACCTTATGTCCCGAATTCAATCCGCACAACAGCGATCATTCCCAATTCCTATCCTCGGAAAAAACATTAAAAAGCTATCTCTGTCTGATCTAGCGCGCACGCGGAACCCGGAATCATCACCATCATCTCCGAGTCCCATCATCATCAGTGAGTCATCACCCACCTCCGCGGTCCGCCTGCTCCTCCGAGCGAGCGCGATCGCCAGATGTCTCGCGACATGCCGCTCTCCTTTTTCGCGCCATCTTTTGAAGCGTGGGAAACTCCTCGTGCGGACACCTGCTCCCTATTTCTTGACTTCTTGCCGCATTCCGATGCTCTTTCATTCGCGGCTTTAATATTCTCTCCCGATTCGCACCCGTCGCTGCTTATCGAATGCGTGATTGCGTCTCTCTCTCTTTTCAGAAGGATAGCGTCTCTTCAATAAATCCCTGCAAGATCTGAATCGTAATCTAATCTGAGGAAAAATGAAATGCTAATAACTAGTGCAGTCATTAGGAAGAAAGAAACCATGTACTGGCGATCGCTGTTGGATTAAGAATGAAACAGTTGCTTGAATGGTAGAGATGGCCCCGGCTCTTATGAAGCCCTCCCTAACTAGTGCCTATGTTCTGTTATGATCTATTCATGAAGTGACCCTACTTCCCGTTATAACAGGAACAATCCTGTTTTTAGATACCCTATTCCGTTGTCTCCAAACATACAGTGCAAAAAATGAACTGTTGTTTTTACAGTATAATACTGGCAGCCGAGGTTCTAATTTAAAACTGTAAAACGTACAGTAATAAACTGTAAAACTGGACGTTTGACGGTTTCTTACTGTAAAGTTAGTCATTTTAGTTTATTGCTATAAAATTTAGCTGTATTATACTGTTAAAACCACAGTATAATACTGGCAGCAGAGGCTCCAGTTTAAGACTGTAAAATGCACGGTAACAAAGTGCAAAATTAGAAATTTTTACAGTTTATTGCTGTGAAATAGCAATTTTACAGTTTACTACTGCCAATTTGCAATTTTATAGTTTATTACTGCAAAATTAGCAATTTTTACAGTTTATCACTATAAAATTAGCTGTGTTATACTTACGTGACAATGGTGCCCTGATCAGAACCACCGTGGCTCTCCTCCCCCTATAAAAAATATAAAAGTTACATACTCCAAATCCGAGCCAGGCCCTCAAGCGCCGGGACCCTAGGTTTCTTGGCTGACATAGCCTCTCGTCGGCCCTGAGCCTGATCGTAGAGCTGTTGCACTTGTAACTGGAGTCGTGAGCTCGATGCCTATCGGTCAAGATACGTTCGGCTACGTTGCTTGGTACATCTTAAATCAGTCATGGTTGCAAAGTCCTCCAACTTTCCTTTCTAAGAAATGCGAGGAAGATCTTCTCAAAATTAAAGTAAACATTGCTATTTTCGGTAAAGATAGGGGAATGTGGTAAGTTTGAGCTCCCATCAGTACGTTTTTCGAAATCGAAGTTAATTTTAGCCTTTCTTTGCTGACGTTAGGGAATCAGTGCTTCTGAGAAACTTTCTGAAGTTGAAGTTTTAAATACTATGCAGTTCGGCTACTTTGGTGAAGTTAAGGGAAGGGAGCGGGGAGACCCGGGGGATCTCTCCTGAAATTATTTACACTGATGCATAACATCCAGGGCCTGATTACCGAATAGGCCAACTAGGCCGCGGCCTAGGGCCCCCACAACTTAAGGGCCCCCAAATGGCTAAAATTGTTGTAGTCAATACCTAAATTTGTTTTATCCTATGCCTATAATTGTGAAGCCACAGTGCAGGGGGCCCCAAAAAACGTATTTGGCCTAGGGCCCCGTGATATCTTAATCGGGCCCTGATAACATCGGGCCATGTTTGGTATTGACAGAGGAAAGGGAAAGAATTACCTCCTGAAATTATTTTTGAAACTGAAAGCAATTTTGGGGTAGCTTTGGGAAAGAAGGGTTTGGAGACATTCCCTTGAAACCCTGAAAAGGTTTCGAAATTTCTGAAAGCAGCTTCAGGTTATCTTTGGAGACGTTAAGCGGCAGTTGGCCATCAAGGATCTACCTCCAAAATTTTCTAATAAGATCAATTCGTTCTATCGATAGGTTCAGTTTTGATGTTTTTATCTACAAATTTATTTTTGTTGTATCGTTCTCAAGAAAATTAACATGATTGCAATATATATTGCTAAATAATTTAATGTTCAAGGAACTCAGAGAAATATTTTCCAGCGCACTCGATTGCTTCAGAGCTTGGAAGTTAGTGAAAAACAACGTGTTATGGCAATTTTTTTTTCAAAGCTATGAAGTTTTCTTGCACAATTGTGCCTCAATGTTTTCCCGTCCCGAAAACACTGCTTCACAAATCAAGATGTTTTTACAAGCCGCAAAATCGCAGATGCAAAAATGAACTGTTGTTTTTACAGTATGGTATCGGCAGCCGAGGTTCCAATTTAAAACTGTAAAATGCGCCTAATAAACAGGCCCGTCATTTAAGCAGCGCAGAGTGGGTCAACTGCCCCCCCCCCCCCCGACTTTGAGAAATCAATGTATTTACGTATAAGTGGGCGTGGTTTTTTATGTTTTCCGATGAAATTGCATTGTGTTTGGACCCTTTGCCCCCCCCCTCCCCCTGGAAAAACTTGAAATGACGTCCCTGCTAATAAACTGTAAAACTAACAATTTTACAGTTTCTTACTGTAAAGTTAGGAATTTTACAGTTTGTTGCCGTAAAATTTAGCTGTATTATAAACAACAGTATAATACTGGCAGCAGAGGTTCCAGTTTAAAACCGTAATGCACGGTAATCAACTGTAAAATTAGCAATTTTGTAGTTTATTGCTGTAAAATTACCAATTTCACTGTTTAGTATTGTAAAATTACACATTTTTACAGTTTATTACTATAAAATTAGCTGTAAAAACAACATTCATTTTTTACAGTGTAGATGCAGAGCAGACTATTTCAAATGACCCTTATTGGACGGCATTTAACCCTATTTGCGATAACTTCCATCGCTCACAATAAATCCTTTGACTCCCTATTTTTGTTTCCCTTCCCAGCAGCTGTGTACCACGACTCCTAGATAAGGATTTTTATTTATTAACAGAAGCTTGTTTTCTGCAAATCGGGCGCTTCAAGTTTTTGACATGCCGAAAGCCTGATAAGCGCGCTTATCTGTTGTTTGCTCAAATGCACACATCGAGTAATAAGTCGTGTCCTTTGCGACCACCCCAAGAAACCGATTTGTGTAAACATAACGAAAATGAGAGCGTTGAGCAACGGCTTGGGAGAGAGAGTTGAAATTATTTCAGGGACTACTTGTGTTTTGTCATTTGTTTGTTGCTCGTTTTTACTTCCTTGTACGAAATAGGAAGTATAGAAAGAATTTTAGCAACCGATGCATTCAGTTTGATTAGAAAAGTATGAAGCAAGAGTTTAAGAAATACAACTTCCAAACTTCAAGCTTTTCATAAAATTTTCATTGTTTATAAGTGAACTCTCGTTCACAAAGTCACGTTTGTTTTCATACTTCATGTGTTTTATGCGAAAAAAAAAGCAATGTCTTTCAACGAATAAATTATTTTCTGGCCACATTTGTACTACTATTCATCTTTTCAGCCATCAAACAGCAGAAAAATTTTTCTTTCTTCCTTTTTTTTAAAGTGCCGCTAAATGTCTAATTCGTCCTTTTTTCCCCAATGATTTATAAAAAAATTATTTTAAATTTAACTTTCGGTTTTTAACATTCAATTTTCCAGTTGTTTTGTTCGAATTGTATTTGTGTTCTCATCTTTACCTTTTCAGTAGCTTCTTTTTCTCGTTGTTAGATTTTCATTCGTCACACACACACAGCAGACTTCCTATTTCTCCAGCAGTAAGTTTTCTCCGCTCTACTCGGGGAGAAAACCGATGTACAGTAATGATGTGTTGCCATTGAAATAACGGAGCGACATCGATGTTTATGTTTCCGAAACATCAAAATGTTTTGGCCATTTCGATGTGTTGGAGTTGATGGTTATTAACATCGATGCTTTATTATCGATGTTCTTCAACATCAGAGTTTTTTCTTTTTTTGTGTTTATTTTTTTATTGAGGGGACTTGTTACGGGTAAACCATTTTTTTTTCTTTTCATTTTTTTAAAGAGTTTTAATTACATCATATTTATATTATTAAACGTTACTGTTAAAAGTCATTTATTTTACCTCAAAAGCCTTATTTTACCTCTAAAGAAATAAAAAACAGAAAGAAATTTTATTTATTCATTTAATTTTATTAAGAACTTTGAAATTCCTTTTTTATTAAATAAATATTTTGTTTCCAAAATTTTGTCATAGTCATCATTATATGCTATAAAAATTGAAGAATGGATTTTGCTTTTAATGAATTAGTGTTTGGATTAAAAAAAATAAATGTATGACTAATTTACATCCATAGAACAAGCGTAGAGCAAAAAAGCATAATGTTTGCAACTTTTTCATTTTAAATAATTTATCTTTTCAGAATATAAAGCAAACACCGTCCTTAATTCTGTTGAGTAAATTGTGTTGAACTCACGCGAAAAACTTTTCGCGAGTTTTTTGATACAAATCGTTTTAAGTTTAATTGGGAAAGCATTGTTCAAAGAACACAAAACAATTAAAGAAAAGTGCAGTTTGGGGTAGTCAAAAGCCTTTTTGCTATATTAAAATTAACCGGATTGTTTTAAAATATTTCTGTGATTTTACAAAGGTGTCAAATAGTGGCGTGCGTAGCGCCCCAGCGGCACGGAGGGACGCAAGAGATTTGAGAGCGCACAATCCAGAAAAATAGCACTAAGAGTTACAAGGAAAAAATATTTTTAAATTTTAATAGGGGGTGGGGGCAGGGGCGGCATTTCAGCATTTCGTTTGAGGGGGCGAGTTTTTTAGATATGAAGTTCCACAGTATGAACAAAATACACATTTGTGAAAAAAAAAAAACATCTTAAAATGGATTTAATATTTAGAAAAATTGGAGTTATCTTATATGGAGTTATATATGGAGTTAGTCTATGTGCACTATTGGTGTCAAACTACATTTTCAGGGGGGAAAAGCTGAAAAAACGATGTTTTTATTAATTTATATTATTGAGAGGTACCAAATTCCCTTTAAAACATCTCCGAAAAAAAAAAAAAAAAACTTGCATATTTGTGCTTGCGATAATTCAGTATTGAAGGAAATTACCCAGAACATTAATTAGTAAAGTTGAAATACTAATATAAAAATATGCTTCTTTTAGTACGTTACAACATTTTTAGAAAGATTTTAAGAAGCAATATATCTTGCCCTCAGTTTTCAAAAACAGTTTGCGTAAAAGTCCTTGAAGTGAACCATTAAAGTCTGCCAAAGCAAATACAGTGAACTCTCTCACTTATGCGCCTGCCTTAGGGACCAACAGAAAAAGGCGCATAAGTGAGAGAGACGTATAAGTGAACAAGCCTATTTAAAGGACTAAAACGCAACATAGGTTCAAATGGGAGAATGAATAAGAATGTTTCTATAGAAAAGGAACATATGACTATACAGTTTGGCAATTACAGTAACGTAACTACAATGATTAAGAGAAAACAAAAGTTGTAGCATATCTAATGGAATCGATTATTTCGAAAAGGTAACATATCGGTTTTTTTTCAAAATCAATTTTTTAATGGCATTCTGTTATTAACGTATAAACACGTTATTCTTGTGAAAATGGAACATCTCTGCAGTTCTATCATTGCAATAATTACCCCTTTTAAGCTTCTTCGTTTTTTATAAATTAGTTTTTTTGCTCCCCTGAAAAATTTTAAATTTTAGAGATATTCCCTTTTCGAAATAATCGATTCAATTACAAACTGTTCCCTTTAAAACGATGCATAATAGATAATTGTCCCTCTCCGAACTCTAGTTCATGCGGAAAAAATGCCTTCCGTGAGCAATAAAGGCGAAAGATTGAAGATGAAAGTAAAGAAAAATGCTTATTTTTTAAAGAAAATAAATAAATTTTCATACATTTTAGGGAAAATTCGGCGCATAAGTGAAATATTTATCTTTAGAGCGACGCATAAACGAACGATACTATCATTATTTTGCTATGGAATGTGCATGAGACCATTTAAAATCGTCGTATAAATGAAAAAAGCGCATAAATAAGGCGGCGTATAAGTGAGAGTTCACTGTAAATGCTATATATTTTTATGATATTTCAAGTTCCTTTGTCATATTTTCTCTAACTTCCCATGCATAACATTGCAAATTTTTTGAAACATTCAAGTTTTAAAGTATTTTAAAATAATTTTCTGTGAAATGCCCACTTTTTTTTTTTTTTGCTCATATTCTATAACACTCTTATAAAATAATTTAGTGTTATTTTATCTTTCTCCAAAATTTTCACATTTTCTCTCCTAGATTTCGTAATCGTACAGTTTTAAAAGTATTAATTACTGTTTTCTTTTAAACCCAACTCCTCCCTTTCTCTCTATCTCTCTCTAACTTTTTTCATGATTTGAGACACCAAAATCTTTCAAAGATTTTAAGTGCTTTTAATCCAAAATGCCCTTACATTTCGAAACATTAAAATTCTTAAAAAAAGTTTGAATACAAATTTCTTCGAAAGTATATATTGTCATTTGTTTGCTCCTGTATTTGTACCGTAATTCCAAATTTTATTTTCAGTATGTTACCCTTAAAATAATAAGAAAATCAATAATTTTTTGATCGAAAATTCAAAACAGGTTGAAATTGTAGAAACAATGAAAGAAAGAAATAAAAATGAAGGGGACCAACAAACGCGCAAAATTGTAAGTTAATCCTTTATTAATTTTTGCTACATAGAAAAATTATAGCATCTGAAAAGGGTTTTAAAAAATGAGGAAAAATGGAGGTTGTCAATTGCAAGTAATAGGCAAAATTAGGAATGTTTTCTTAAATTGCTGTTTTATGATAATTTATTCGGTACATTTTCTAAATTTTTTTTTTTTTTATCTGAATTGGCCATAAAATTTTGAATTTAGCATTTGTTATTTTATCATTTTTTTTTTTTGTTTTATTAGCTTTACATTTATCAATAAAGAAGCGGATTAACTTCGAAGTTTAGGAAGCTTTAAAACACTTCAACTGTTCACTCAGTTGCTGCAATTCTTTACAAAAACAATTCCAAACAATGTTTTCTTTTTCTTCATAATAATTCCGTGAATTTAAATCTAGAAAATAGTAAGAAAAAATAATGCTGTATAGCAGTTGCACAAAAATTCTACATCCCATGTCAAATCGCACACAGACACATATTTGAAAGTGCGCTTGAAATGCACATACTTCCCCCTTCCCTCCCCCCCCTTTTTTTTCTTATTTTGAAAAATGCCACTTTTATTAACTTTCACATTTAAATAAAGTATAAAGCAACAATAGCCCTTTTTTTCGCAATCCTTTATCACAGCATACCTTTCATACTTCACCCTTTTTTCTTTTATAAAACTTTTTTTTTAAAAATCTGAAGGCATTTGAGCGATACGAGATAACCCAGCTAATAAATAACAAAATAAAATTTGCAGAGATAAGAAAAAAAAAGTGTTAAAAAACCGAAGAGAAAGAAAAGACATTGTAAGATTTGTCACACAATCTCGGAGGGAGGGTGTTAAGAAGGGCTGCAGCGAACCGAGGAGCGAACAGGTGATTCAAAAAGTGTGGGAAAAAGCGAACAGCTGGGTTCACAAGGTGATAGAGAGAGAGGACTTGGATGCGGCCAGATGGCTACACCTGCCCTCTTTCTTGAGCTCTAACAGCAGAAGATGTCTCTCCGATCGCTGGTCATGTTTATGTAGCGAACGGGATCGGAATTTTGATGCGGCGCTCTTTTTTTTTTTCCTTAATGGCTCCGCTCCGGATTGGGACTAAGGACAGATATGGGCGCTCCGCTAATTGGTCACCTGAAAGGGTTACTGACAACAGTGGCGTATCCAGGGGGGGGGGGGTGCCAAGGGACCAATGCACCCCCCAAGATTTTGTAAGACTATAAAAAATGGTGGCACCGAATTGTGAAAAAACATGTAACCTTCATGTAAATATGCTTCAGGTTTTTTCAATGAAAAATACTTTATGGACACTGAAATATTGTCATATTATTTTCTGTTTTCGACAACAAGAAGCAAAATTAATTGTTATTCTGTAATTGTGGAAATGTAAGAGCAAAATGAGCTATGTATATTATTGTTCTTGCATGATATTCATTTTTGGGAAAAAAAAAAGAAAAAACAATCTTTGAGCAACGTTCAATAGAAAAAATGAAATCGAAATACTGCGTTTTTAAAGTTTCACCATATTTCTTGATATTTTTTCTTTCTCATCACAGTGTCGATGTTCGATGTGCACCCCCCAAAATCAATTCCTGGATACGCCACTGACTGACAATCTTCCATTGAGCAGAAGGGAAGCTGATCGACAGGAGTGCGCAAAGATTTCTGCAACTACGCTGAAAAAATAAAGAGTTATTTTTGCGGTATAATGTAGCTAATTTTGCGGTAATTAACTGTAAAATGCGCAGTAATAACCTGCAAAATTAGCAATTTTACCGTTAATTGCCACAAAATTAGGTACATAAGAACAACAGTATAATATTGGCAGCAGAGGTTCCAGTACAAAACTAAAATGCACAATAATAGAATTGTAAAATGAGCACTTTTGCAGTTTAATACTGTGAAGCAGCAATTTTGCAGTTTAATACTGTGAAGCAGCAATTTTGCAGTTTATTACCGTGAAGCAGCAATTTTACGGTTTATTAGTGTAAAATAAAATTTTTTATAGTTAATTGCCACAAAATTAGCTACATAAAAACAACAGTATAATATTGGCAGCAGAGGTTCCAGCACAAAACTAAAATGCACAATAATAGAATTGTAAAATGAGCACTTTTGCAGTTTAATACTGTGAAGCAGCAATTTTGCAGTTTAATACTGTGAAGCAGCAATTTTGCAGTTTATTACCGTGAAGCAGCAATTTTACGGTTTATTAGTGTAAAATAAAATTTTTTATAGTTAATTGCCACAAAATTAGCTACATAAAAACAACAGTATAATATTGGCAGCAGAGGTTCCAGCACAAAACTAAAATGCACAATAATAGAATTGTAAAATGAGCACTTTTGCAGTTTCATACTGTGAAGCAGCAATTTTACGGTTTATTAGTGTAAAATAAAAAAATTTACAGTTTATTGCTGTAAAATTAAAAATTTTTACAGTTTGTTACTATAAAATTAGCTGTATTATACTGTAAAACCAAACATCTATTTTGTAGTGTAGGTTTTGCATGTCATTATCTGATTCATTTGTTTTTTATATTTTTAAATTCCCTGACTCGGTTTGATACTTGAAAGCAAGCCCGTCTTTTCAAAATGTTCCCGGGGGGGGGGGGGCGCAAAGAGTATGTATTCAAACATTTTACAGGGGAAAAAACAACAAAATATGCACAACCACATATAGTATTCTTGAGGTTTTGAAAAAGTGTTTACAGGCATTTAAAGTATGTATTGATTTAGAGAAGCATATAACACCAAGCAGTTCGTTTGAGGCCAGACTGCAGTTTCACTCTAATTACAGACGATCAGTCTGGAATAGCCATAAATATGTGGCATTGGAGGGGGGGGGGGATCCTTGTCATTGCAGAGAAACCATTCTTTTTCTTGAACCAAACGTTCATTAAATGTAATTTCTAAAACTTACCATATTTTTTTTAACATCAAGTGTTAGCACTGATTTTTTTCCTCCTACTTGGTTTCTTTTATAGTGTCTTGTTATTTGAGGAGACACCCAAGTTGTATCATTAGGAGGAAGAATAATTGTATATAGAGCTGAGAAAAATCGTATTAAAATATATAATAACAACAATTAAGGGGTAGGTTGCATAATTTTACTTACATTTCTATGTCACATAAACTTGCTCAAAAAATAACCAGGAAAGTTAAAAACTGATATTTATTTATGATTTTATGACTACGCTTCCATCTTAAAGTAACTTTTCATTTTTTAATCTACGGAGAAAAATACGGCTTTTCATTAGGACTAATGACGATATTTCTGTCGGCCAGACATCAGAGCCAGACTCGCGTAAGTTCAAAAACGACGATTATATTTCACTTAGCCCTATAGTTTTATTGAGTTGAAAAATTTAAACTATATTTAACAGTTACTTCTCAAAAATATTCTTACACAAAGAAGGAATGAAACACGATGTGATTTTGCTTGAAATATCAAAAAGTATTATTTGATATACAAGTATCTAAAATTAATAATTCTGAATGTTTTTTTATAAAAATTATTTCCTATCAGTATATATTTGTTCGATGACCCAAATATATTTACAAACGAATTTTTAAGAAAGATATATAAGGTAAGTCGGGGGAAGATGCCAGTCGGGGGAAGACGCAAGTTTGATCATAACTCGTTTATGCATCGTTAAATTGCAATACTGAGCCACTTGTATCCAGTGTCAGGTCCCACATAAGATGTGGCTTGGCCATTTGTTTCAATTCATCGACTTTAATCGGCGTTATTTTTTTATCTAGTGAGAATTAACGTGGTGAGTACAACTTTTATAATATTCTGTTCCTCATACTTAGAGCTCATAAACGTATTTGCTATTTTGAATAAGATCTTAGCAATATAAGTGAGTTTTGCATTACGTTACACACATCATCTAGGTAGAAGAGCTCCACACCACTGTAGCAATAAGGAAATAAGCGTGTGTGGCATCTTCCCCATATACTTAGGGGAAGACGCCACATGGTTCAGAAATAGGTGAAATAAACTAAATTTTATTTATTTTTTGTTCATAGCACTAAATAGTATCGTGTAAAATAGAAAATAAATCACTTACATATTTTCTTATGCTTTCGTTTTAGGCATTATGACTTTTAAAAAATAGAACTCTCATTTAATTACCATTTAGACAATGTCTGAAAACAACAAAAGAAAAGCTTAACACTCTTCTTGGTCCGAATCAAATTTGCTGCAAACTGTAGAAGATGTAAGAAATGCACGAAACACTATGTGAGCTGCAGCAAAGATTTATAGAATTCCATGTAGAACTTTGAAGTGACGCATAAAAAACGCATTCCAAGAAACCTTCGAAAATACAGAAGAAAACGAGACAACATGTCAGCTAGTCATCCTCACGTGAAAAAATTACTCTACATTCGAGTGATGACGGGTGGATGATGATAACAGTGGATTTTTATGCTAATAAGGTCCCAAGTGTGACTGGATTCAGTGCATCGAATGCAACAAATGGTTGCATGAAGATTGCAATGATGATCATTTGCATTGAGTGAAATTTTGTGTAGGCTGTCATTCAAATTTGTGCTGCTATTATTTTTTTCAAATCAAATATGACTAAATTTCAATCTGTTTCCTTTTGTTATTATGTTCACACTTAAGTTTTTAATGTTGGTCTTATTTTTTTATTTATTGGGGTGTTATGGCATCTTCCCCCATAACAGGTGGTATCTTCCCCGTATATATGGGGAAGATGCCACAAATAAATGACTTTTTTCAACATTAAATTCTGACTAAATTTTATACTTTGAAGAATATTCACTGGTATTTATGATTAACTAAATTGTTGAAAAATAAAGTGTATTTGTTTGCATGGACTTGTTATTGCAATTTAAACTGTAATCATCGAAAATTCCTTAACTGTGGCATCTTCCCCCGATTTACCTTATTTTTAATTTTGATTATCTATGATGACAATAGAAAAAGTAATGCTAAGCTTAATCCTTCAGTAAGCACACCAACTATAGATTTCTTCCCATATTACAGTATTTTTTACTGTGTAAATCAAATTACAGAGAGTAAAAATTGAGAAATAGCGTCAAAATTTCACAAATTTGCAAACACACCTGAAACTCTTTAAAAGCTTGAAAAATTATAGGCCCAAAAAGAAAATTGCACTCCCCCCCCCCTCACGCCTTTTTACATTGGAAAATGAATTCATTGAAACCTGACGGTTGTTTGCTAATTTGTGCAATTTTGAAATTGCTGTTCGACTTTTACTCGCAATTAATAAAGTTGCAAATTTCGATCTCGACTGAAAAACCGACAATACAACCTAGACCTTTTCTGAAAGTAATCACCTGGTCTTATCAATTTTCCTTCCTTCTGTTTTTTATCACTCTAACTGCTGGCGAAACTAAGTTGCTCATTTGTGCCAATAAAAATCTAGAACATATCAATGACGATGACATCTTACGCCATAATACGTTCGGAGTAAAACCAACTCAATAAACGTAGACGGCGGGAAACTTATACTCAATTACTATTATTGAGAGTAATTTTGAAAAGCAAAATGGCAACCGTGTTCCTCCCGTTTTTGCGACAAACATTACGCCGGCATGTGATTCCGGGAGGATAATGAGACTTAAAGCATCTGGTTATGCAAGCGATTCACTCGCAGCTGATAATTAAATGCAAGGGGGTGGTGATAGGGGACGTCGCCGAGTGTCCGATGAGGAGGATTTATACAACGGCGAGGGCGCATCTGGCGAGCGCCAGCCATTGTGCCGGCCATGTGTTCCGGGCCCACAAAAGAGAGACACGGGGACGGGGACGGGATAACGGGCGGGCCACGTGCGATTCTGTTCCCACGGGACACCCACGGGACACAGCTGGGACACCCGCATCTTCCGGGGGAGGGCCCCACGTGTGCCGGAGAGGCTTCTTTCCTGGAAAGAGGGATCGGAGATGCGTGGGAGAAATGTGGCGAGCAGGCGGCGCTGATAACGGGGAGTGATTATCGGGGTGGTTTTGACCTTTGGGGTATCCCTTTACTCGTTGCCAGTTTCGGGGTTTATGTAAATTTCCGTTGGGGGTTGTGGATGATGAGCTGTTCATTTCGGTTAGGCGTTTGCTTTGCGTGTTTTCTGGCTTGATGCGGAAGAAGATGCCTATAATGAATTGTAATTTCAGAATGAATATAGGAAGGCAGTTGGAATTGAGTTCATTGCACTGAGGTACTGAAGAAAAGGAGTATATAGCTTCCGAAACCCGCGTTTGAAATTTCGTTTTAGATGCGTGCCCTGCTCTTATCTTAAAACTGCCTCTTTTTTTAATCCAATGACCATTAATCTCAGGTGCACTTTCAGAGAATTTGTTGTGAAGTCATTCAGCAAATATTTTTGAAGTAGTTCCCTCGTGGAAACTTAATACACTTCCGATAACGTTTTTGGTTTCATTGTAACATTGCAAAGTCAATAATATCTCGTGTACAGACTTTCAACTCTTTTGTGTAACTTCATAATTCATCAACAATAATTGAGAATCTGAGAATCAACATCTAATTTTTAATTAGGAAAAAGATAAGAGTTCTGAGATTAAGTATTTAATTTGAAACCGAAGACACTAAAATTTCTCATCCGTAAAGTTAAGTTACAAGGAGGCAACAGGCAAGTAGAAACATGCGAATATATATAAATTTGCCACAAAACAAGATGAATTTTTAAACTTCTTCCCCCATTTTCTGCGGTCAAAAGATCAATATATTTCAGTACTGATTTACAATTTCTTCTTTAAATTTTGTGTCGGAAATATACAAAACCTTTCTTCTGTTTCAATTCTCATGGCGCTTTTTAAATGCACATTTATGAATCGCTCAATGGAGAATGGAGGGGGGATGGTATAGATGATAAATGGAAGAAACAAATTCGTAACCTTTTAACTTTTTTAAAATGCAATTCCGAACTTTTGCTGCGGCACAACTACTTTGCTATACTACACTGCAACCTTTCTTGGCAAAAACATCGTGACGTCAGCGTGGCTAGATAAAACGTCACAGCCTACTTGGCGAATTAGAGATCGCTGACTGCTTCTGAGCTCTTATTGGCTCCACCCGTAGTGACGTCAGTGCCGAGTTAAGTTGCACTTTAGTATAATTAAACAACTTAGGTTCTCAATGAGAAAAATTTTCATTGTATAAACTTCGAGAAATATCGCCTCTTCTTTCGTTGAACATAAGAAGTGAAGTACTCTATCTGTATGAAAGGGGTTAGGTAACTGTACGCATCATTATAACTTATTGAGTATCAGGATATATATCTTGTTTATAGGTATTGGAATTGGAAAAAAAGTTTCAAATCTACAATATTTTCAAAAATGTTCCAGATTAGTTTTTATTATAATCTCACTATCTATAATAACATATATAATCTCACTGGAAAGAAGTTTTAAGTCGTGCTTGCAATACAATATTCAAAAGTAGTTCTTGATTGATTGTTGTACAACTTCACTATCTTGTGCAAAAGTTCTCAGAATTTCACTCGTCAGGAGAGGATTTCTAGGGAGAAATGACTCTCCCGCACCGGACCAAAACAAATACTTTTCCGTTTTCCCTTTTTTTTTTCAAAATTTAGTTTATAAAATTTCGTGAGAGTCGAAGCCAATAATTATGCTTTGATGCAAAACCACATTATATGTTTTCATTTCAATGAATTGTTGAAATAAGCAAAACCAATTCTTATTTTAATAGAACAGCGACGCAGTGAATCAAAAAAATCAACTTTCGTGAATAGAAAAAAAAATAATATTTCTCAATCTCCCGATTGAAAAAAATCTTGTGTGCTTATTTTTCGATGGCAGTCAGTCGCATATTTTGAAAGGTTTCGTGGGACATATGCCGTGCTTCCCCTGAAATAAGCTTCCATACTCTCGAACCTTAGTAGCCATTCAGTATTATTCGTAACATATTCACTTTGAGTCCATATTTTCCCTTAATACCTCATTTTACCAATTTTTCGTCTTTTTTCTCACGGGAGTGAATTAAACTCGAAACCGACCCTTGACGTGACTCGACACATCAGGCCCTTTCACTCCCATTTGTTAAATTCCCAATTTTTTCCGCGGGAACGTGGTTCCGCGGTCTCTTCCCACCCCCGCCCACGTGCAGGGGACTCAATTACGAAATTAAAAACACGCGTCCTCTCTATTTGGATTCGGTTCCCATGGTAAAGCGTCGCGTGCCATCGTCTCACGCATGCGCGAAGGGGGGGGAGTGAGCATATGGCCCGGTGCTGCGGGGGGTCTTTATTGGAGCAGAATGTTACCTCTTTTTCGGTTGCAATATGCTCCCTTTCGGAGCATCTCTCGCATTATTGTTGATGAAAAGGCTCTGGATATTGTGACTGGATTTCCGCGTCTGGCAGCGTGGTGCGTATCCAGGGCCCTGTGCAGATCGTTATTTCAAACTGGGCAGGAGTTCTGCTCTAAGGCGAAATTTTTCGTTGGGTGGGTTTCAGTTTTGCCCCTACTTTTTTTTTTTTTTACGTTTTAACGTTTGTACGAGGAAAGAATAAAATTTATTAGATGTACACTGCAAGAAATGAATTGTTGTTTTTACAGTATAATACTGGCAGCCGAGGTTCCAATTTAAAACTGCAAAATGCACAGTAACAAACTGCAAAACCAGCATTTTATAGTTTTTTACTGCAAAGTAATCAATTTTGCAGTTTATAACTGTAAAACTTAGCTACGTTATACTGTAAAAACAACAATATAATACTTGCAGTGGAAGTTTCAGTTTAAAACTAAAATGCGCAGTAATAAACTGCTAAATTAGCAATTTTGCAGTTTATTACTGTAAAAGTAACAATTTTAGTTTAGTACTGTAAAGTTAGCAATTTTACAGTTTATTACTGCAAAATTACCAATTTTTACAGTTTATTACCATAAAATTAGCTGTAAACATTAAAACTGAATCAAAATGAAATTCAGCTGCTTTTTTTTTTTTTTTTGACATTACATCTTGGTTTTTGTTTTTGTTTTAATCGTTTATTTAGTTACATATTTATTTATTCATATAGTGACTTTTACATTGCCAACTAAGTTCCGACAACCAACTGCTGATGTATGGCAAAAGTAGCACCGAAAAGAAAGGGTAGAACACTCACTCCCTTGACATGTTTCGAACCGGCTTTGAATGCGAACGGGAAGTCAGGGCCGCGCGTTCAAAGCGCATTCATACGGGTTTTGTTGTTGCAGGTCTGCAGAGTCAAAAAGCAGGAACCACACAATGCCGGAGAAATTACCTTGAAGATCTCGGAAACAAAAGGTGATCGAATTCTAGAACTGAGACAGTTGCGACAGAAACGTTCCTTCAATTTCAGATAAGGAAATAGACTTCCTGCATGAGTGTTTGTTCTCACGGAAAATCATGCAATAAGTTCGAATACAATTACAAAAAGTAATTTTTAAAGAAAAGAGCCCCATTTTCACTTTTCCGGTTTGAATTTCTAAGAAAGAAATTGAAATAACAATAATAATAAAAGCTGCAAGGAAATTCTTTTTACTACCATTCAGTTTTTATCAATAAGTTGCGGAATCATGTCACAATGCAATTAAAATTCGCGCATAGATGAAATCCGATACTGTAGAGTAGACCCCGCTTAAATGAATACTGTCGGTTCCAAGAAATATTATTCGATTAAACGAAGATCTTTAACATTGCATCTATGGTATGGGAAATATTCGGTTCCGAGATATTTTGTTTGTACAAGCGGGGTATCCGTTTAGCCGTTGCCTGATTAAGCGGGGAGGACAGTATTATAATAGAAACAAATAGAAGAAAGGAGTTAGTCATGAATAGTGTGCTTAACTATACAAAAGTTGAAATTATGATAGATAACGAGTGATTTCAGAAACTAAAATATAAATACTTTGTCGTAAAAGACCATTATTACGCACACCTTGGGACCAGAGGGTTTGCGTTTAATACGTTTTGGCGTCATGGAGATCATTTGATGAATTGATACAATAATAATCAGAATACATATACCGATAGATCATCAATGTTCACACGATTTTTCATCAATGTCCAGTGTTCGCATTCAAGGATGCTAGCACAAATAATTTGGTGGTTCAGTGACCTTCGAATCGTCAAACTTCAGACACATCGCCAATGGAAGCTTAACGAGAACTTAATTTGCTACAGGACTGGAAATTCCTTTCCTGGTGAAACCATAACTATCCAAGGGGGAGGGGGAGAAATAAAAAAACGTAAATAAAAGCGACTCGCAAATGAAATGGGGCTAGGCAAGATGGTGTCTGAGCATCGGAATTCGCGGGCACAGATGCTAAGATGCTCTGCGGAGAAGAAAACCATCTTTCCCAGGGTCCGCCGCTGCCATCTGCTGCTGTTTGCAGACCGCTTCTTCACCTGCCACATCTCTTCACCTGCGTTGCCACTGCCTTATTAGGAATACTTAAGAAAAGGGAATTGTTTTTATTTGCTTATTAACCCGCACATTAAAGCGTGGGAAATTCGCGCTTTTGCCTCGCTCCGGGGAACAGGCGCTTCCCCCCATTATTATTCTAATCCTTGGTTTCTTAATTGTCCGGGCTTTCTTTTTTTTTTTTTTGTCTTCTTCTGTCGCTTTATTTATGTCCGGGAGGCATCTGCGGCACTAGTTCCGCATCGCTACATGCAAAAGGAATGTCGATGACCATAATTTATGCCAGACAATTTAGAATGTTTACTTCTTAGCGCGGGGAAACAACGAGCTATTTTATATGCTAAAAAATTCGCGAATATCGCTTAGACTAAAATTCAAATGACAATTTGTGAAAAAAAAATGAAGATGAATTAATAATCATAAATCCATTATGGAAAGTTTATATAGGCTGCCTCTTGATTTTGGCGGAGAAGATTTTACCTATTAGTTAATGTCTTTACACTGTAAAAAATAAATGTTGTTATTACAGTATAATATAGCTAATTTTACAGTACTAAACTATAAAATCGCTACTTTTACAGTAGTAAACTGTCAAATAGCTAATTTCGGTTTATTACCGTGCATTTTATAGTTTTAAACTGAAACCTCTGCTGCCAGTATTATACTGTTGCTTTTACAGTATAATACAGCTTAATTTTACGGCAATAAACTGTAAAAATCCTACCGTTATAGTAAGAAACCACAAAATTGCTAGTTTTACAGTTTATTACTGTGCATTTTACAGTTTTAAATTGGAACCTCGGTTGCCAGTATTAGTATACTGTAAAAACAGCAGCTCATTTTTTTCCAGTGTAAGGTCTTTTTTTTTTTTTTTTTTTTTTGAGAGAGAGAGAGAGAGAGAGAGGGGCGAGAGGGTGGAGGTTGAAGTTGAAATTTAATTAATCGCTCTTTTTCTCTCTCTCTCTCTCTTCTTTCTTTTATTGAGGCTCCCCGCGCTTAGTGGCGAGCACTGACTTTGCCTTTTCGGGTCAACACCAGAGCTGCCATAGGGATTTTTTATAAGAATCTACGCAAATAAACCCAAGATCATGTAACTAATAGTTATTGACATTTTTTTTTGTAATTATTGACATTATAGCTGGTCAATTAATAATCCGAAGTATTATGAAGTAGAAAAACATGATCATAAATACTAAAATTTATTTCCAAATAATTATTTCCTTGTTACAATTTCCTTAAAAAATGCTGTACAAATCGTCTGATGAAGCTGTGACAAAAAAAAAAACTGTTTCATTAATGTCTTGACTTGATTTACACAGATAGTACAAAACAGGAAAGATTTGCAATATAAAGAGAGACATTAAATTCAGGGCTAGAGAAGAGAAGTTTGTTAGTTTTTGTTTTGTTTTGTTTTTTCCAACACTTCGCCTGAGTTTTAAAGAAACCTTCATTCTAGATTGCTGTAAATTCTATTTGCGCAATGGTTCAGACGGTTCCCAAACAGAAGATTTCTACATCGAAAAAGAACTCTTTTTGTAACCCTAAAACACGGCTGTATACAATCTTGTACCTCTGGAATTTCAACATTTATGTCTAAACAAAGAGCAGATTGAGAGAGGTTCGTAAGTGTCATAATCCCCCCTCCCCCCAAACTACATTTTCGAGACTTATGTTTCAAAAAATCACCCCAGACTCCTATTTAAAATCCGAAAATTCTACTGTGCCCCCCACAATCCTTCTGATAATGATCTCCCTCCAAAACCAAAAGCTGGATCCGCCCTTGTTCTGAACAAAAGTAATCTTTTCATTTCTCATCTTATGTGGTACCTATACCTACAGAATGTTTAACTTTATAATTTCAAAGCATTACTTCAATTCCATTGTGAGTGCTACTCTATTAAATTTAATGGTTTATATATTTTTTATCATATCTTTTCATTTTTCATTCTATGTGTTACCTAACGATGTTTAACTTCATGATTCCAGAGCATTACTTCAATTCCGCTACAAATGTCGCTCCATTAAATTTAATCGATTACATACATTTTTTTCTCTCAAGAGTAGCGGGAAAGCTGTCAAATTCCAAACTCCCGATCTCCATGAAAGCCATTGTGAGCTTATTACATAAAGGCCCCCCTCTCCGAAAAAATATCCATTGTTGAGCAAGCGTTAACCATGTGTTTCTTTTCTTCACTCGGTCAAGACATCTGTTCAGTTGGATCAAGGACTCTTCTCGGAATTCTGCAGAAGAGGAGAAGAGGGTCAGGGGGGTTGGTAACCAAAGAAATCCATGTAATGAAAGGACCATTAGCTCAGAACTCCAGCCTCATTTGGCCAATTGACGGGCGACAATTGGCGGTGTGTTTCTTGACGCCTTGGGCCCTTATTGTTCGCTACCCAATCAAATTATTTTATGAGAAAAAGATGAAAGTAATAGTTACTGGTGGGTAAATTGAGTAGCTTCCGGAAGGTTAAATGCTTCACGTTTTGATTGTTTGCGGAGCGGATTTGGAACAAAATGAATAAAGAAGTAGTTATCTATCTGCGTGGAGCTTTGAAGAGGGAATTATTACTCGAAAATGACTTGTTTTCTGCTTGTTTCATCTGTTTTTTCTTTCTTTCTTTCTCCTTCGTTCTTATTACAGGTATTGGATTGCGTTTTCCGCGGCTGACCTAATTTAGCTATAAAATAGCCTGTTAGAGGTTTTCCAAACAATTGTATACTGCAATCGTTTGAGTCATCAGGTCAAAATGGTTCAGGAATTGCTTTGCGAAATATTTTCTTCCCTTATGTAAATGAGGATAATGATTTGAATTTTCAAAGATAGAAACATGTAAGAATTTGCAGCAAAGTGCCATTTTTGTATTCGGCAGTATGAAACAAAATTATTTTCCGTACGTAATTAAAACACAGATTAATAACTAAAAAGAAGAATATAAGTAAGTAACAAGCAACTGAAGCAAATTGGTATTCAAATTATAAATTCGAAACTGTACAAATTAAGTTTATTTTATCAAGAATGTTTTCCTTTCGTATTTTAAATCTTTTATGATTTTTTTTTGCATTGGGTTTAGAAAAAAATTTTAAATACTTTTTGCTTTTAGAACAATGTATCGAATAACAGTGGCGGCGCCAGCTATGGGGCAGGGGGGGAATTGCCCCCCTGTCGGAAACGTCTTGCCCCCCCATCGGGGAAAATTTCCAACTTCGTCGGGAAAATTTTTCCGACGATCAAATTTTCCGACAGAAATCGAAGTGCCGAAATCTTTTCTGATTCCGACAGATCAGTAAAATTATTGCAATAAAATCATTCAACTGAAAAAACTTTTTCTTTTCTTAAGATATTCTCATTAGTCCAACGAAGTACGCAATTCCTGACTAATTTCGAACACGAGAACCTCCAGGACTGCTGCCGTCGTATCTCTTTTGAATGAACGTAAGTTCTGCTGGAGAAAGTTATTTTTGTTCAGGTGGAATAGGAAATTTTCCCTTTTCTTTTTCTAACCCGAGGTCCGCACCCGCAAATCGCCAGCAGGGTGGCAAGTCATTGTCACTTTCTGAGAATCTGAGCAAGACACAGATAGATTATTTATGTACATAATAATGTATTTGCATATAAGTGGGCGTGGTTTTTGTTGTTTTCTGGTGAAATTGTATTGTGTATTTACCCTTGCCCCCTGGAAAAACTTGAAAGACGTCCCTGAACAACCTATAAAGCCAACTACATTTTCAAAAACGTTGTCGAAAAAAAGCATATAAAATTTTTGTTTTTGGGACAATTTTAAATAATTTCTGGGAGACAATCTCTGTACCACAACCCTCACCCTATCGTCGTCAAAGGCCCCCAATAATTGCGTTTTTAGGAGCTAAACTTAAGAATATTTCGGGGAAGAGTCCCGAACCAAACGATGCCCCTGTACTTTTTTTTTTTTAAATAAAAGCTACTTTATTTCTCAAAAATAGAAACTGTAAACAAGAGGTTCTGATTAAAAATAGCACCACACGTGGTCCCTCTCCAATTAAGAAATCTGCAATAAAACTCTGCTACTTAATCAAAAATTGCCAACAAATGGGATTTTTAGACTTAAAACTAAATATATATACAGGGTGTCCACTCCTATCGTGGACCAATAGCTAATTTCTTAACCGTTAGAGATAAGCATATAGTTCATTTAGGAAAAAATCTCCAAATTACGAAAGGAATTTTGGGTCTATTCAATGTTTTTCAAAAAATCAAATTTTGAAAGAGTTACGAAATTTAATTTTTATACAGCCCCCCAGTCCTATCAATCATATTTAGTAAAACATTCTTGACACTGTACCGTTTAAAACTAAAAAAAAATCACTCTTCTACGACAAAAATTGACCGAGTTATGACGTTTTGAAAAATCAAGATTTTGCATTGTTTCATGACGTCATCGAGAGATCGCTTTAGGGACCGTATGCGAAATCCTTCAAAATCTTGATTTTTCAAAACGTCATAACTCGGTCAATTTTTGTCGTAGAAGAGTGATTTTTTTTTAGTTTTAAACGTTACAGTGTCAAGAAGGTTTTACTAAGTATGATTGATAGGACTGGGGGGCTGTATAAAAATCTAAATTTCGTAACTTTTTCAAAATTTGATTTTTTGAAAAACATTGAATAGACCCAAAATTCCTTTCGTAATTTAGAGATTTTTTCCTAAATAAACTATATGCTTATCTCTAACGGTTAAGAAATTAGCTATTGGTCCACGATAGGAGTGGACACCCTGTATATATATATCCAGGTTAGTGCACCATTGCCCCTCTACACAATTAAAGATTGTCTAAAATAGCGTTTTTAGGACTTGAATTTCAAAAAAGTCACGAGGAGAGTCTCTCTGAGCAATATCCTCCGTCATCCACGATAATTTAATGAAAACAATTCCTTATTTCGGGGTTTAAATTTCAAAAAAATTTCAGGGGAGTGCTCCTACCCCAATCATTTAAACTCGTTTAAAATGCTATTTTAAAACCTCAATTTCGAATTTTTCGCAGGAGAGTCACCGAAACCAAACTTTTTTTCTAACGCTATCAAATATGTTTATAATAGCTATTTTTTTACTTCAACTTCAAAAATTTTACGATGGAGAGTCCCGAACCCCATCCCTTCAATTAAAATTAACTGCATATTGTAAGAAACTTAGTTTTCGTGACTAAAGTTTTAAATTATACCTGTGCCCCCCTATCAGGCAAGCTTGCCCCCCTGTCGGGCATTTCCTAGCGCCACCTCTGTCGAATAATTTAAATTTTCTAAAAATTACATCTTAATTTCTCTTAATAAACATATTTCAATATAATTCTGCATAAATTTAGGAAAGAAATAATGTTTAGATAAAAGAATTCGTTTAACTATAGATATGTATATTTTCTTGAAGACTTTACTTTTTTTTTATTTTTTTTTAACGTGTTTCAGTGCATGCTTTACTATGAGCGCATGTATGGATTTTTCCAGGCTATCAAAATCTGGGTTCGGATGTTGCGCGTGAAAATGACGATTCTGGGTTCGGATGTTGCGCGTGAAAATAATGATAAGTAATTTTTAAAATGATTTGACAGTAGCAAGTTTTAATTAACCTTTTGCGTAAATATTTTCTGTTAAGATTATTATGATTTTAAATTTAGATGAAATAAACATTCTTAAAATACTGAATTAAGCAAAGGTACGTACTTACGCGTACTTTTAATTGCCATGCGAATAGTAGGTGTAAAAAACCATTGTTTCTTCATTCGTCTAATTGCTTCATAAAATAATTTTTAAAACATGGAGAGTAAAACTTCATGTTTAATAAAAAGTCGAGTTGTATACCTTAAGTTGGCAGAAACACCAGTTTTAAATGCAATATTTTAAAATAGGTTAGAACAACGTTGCGAACTTAAGAAAATCAGCATCACTAGCATTCAGAGTGTCCCATAAGAAAAGTTAGGTGCCATGAGTTTTCACGGAAATTTATTCAATATCTGATTTGTCTTTTTGCATTTATATCATGCATTCATGTATTTTTATATATATCTATATATTTTGTTAGCCGCATTCAGTTTTTGTTAACGATGTTGCAGAGAAATCGGTATAATCAAGTTGTAATTGTAAATTTCGAACTTCTCAGCTCCTACTCTTATTCTGATATCAGTTTGTTTTTCCGCCTCAACTCTCAACTTCGTCAATTTGGTAGTTTTTTTGCTTTGTTACAGAAATAAAAAGGTATACAGTGCTTAAAAAAAAAGGTCAGAACATACGAAATAACACAATACCTTTTGTACTTGTGCTCAAAATAGTGCAAGATTTCAAGCACTTTCAAGCCATCCCTAGCAGCATCATCTCATCGGCCGATGATCGAACATTCATCGAAACCCGATGAAATTCTCATCGGCCGATGATCCAATATGTCTCATCGGCCGAGCAGAATCCGAGCAGCAAAATCCGATGAAAATACGATGAGATTTGGAGCAATTTACGAGCAGAACAGTCCCGTGCCGAGGAATTTCATCGGGAAACTTGATCGGAAGGATATCGTTTTCCGATGGAATATAACTCATCTTATTTTCATCGGGAAAGTTGATCGGAAGGATATCGCTTTCCGATGAAAAGTAGCTCATCGAAAACCGTGCTCGGATACTGATCGGAACGATGTCCTCGTGCGTTACAGGATCAGTTTACGAGGAGTTTGTTGATCGGCCGAGCAAAATCCGATGAGTTGATGCTACTTGGGATTATACATTTTGAAAAAAACTCCACCATCTAGTAAAGGGGCTGACAATAAAATTTTTCACTAAACCCAAGATCAAGAACATTAAATTCTCACGATTTGGGCAAAAAAACCTCAAGATCATGTAACTTGTGGGATCCGGATTTTAAGGCCCACAACCAATAGGCCCACAAGCAGAAGATCTACGTCCAAAAGGTCCGAGGGACAGAATGTCCGCCAGACATAAGGTCCGACAGACAAAAGGTCTACAAACAGAAGGTCCACATTTTTGTACAGCGATGGCATAAGGTCCAATTTCCTCAGCAGGGTGGACATAAGGTCCAGACTTTGAAGTTTACCCTTTGTCTCCAACTTATTTTGTTAAACATTCAAATTATTCTTGATAACTTATGTACTTTCTTATAATTGCTACTATTGTAATAGGATGGAGGTTAAAGTAAAAATATGTGATAATAAATACTAGCATTGATCTCTATCAGAAGGTATTTCCTTGGAACAATTTATTCAAAAAGGGATAAAAGTTGTCTGCTGCGAAAAGAAAGAAAGCAAAGGAGGAGAAATATTTTATTAATGTCTCCTCTTACCATTCGCAATTTAAATGCACTATAGAGGAGCTACAGTCTCTGGTTAATGACTGCCGAAAGAGGTAAAACCGAGGCCGATCCACTTACGTACACTGTAAAAAATGGATGTTGTTTTTTACAGTATAATACAGATAATTTTACAGTACTAAACTGTAAAATTGCCAACTTTACAGTAATAAAATGCAAAATTGCTAATTTTACAGTTTATTACCGTGCATTTTATAGTTTTAAACTGGAACCTCTGCTGTTAATGGAACCTCTGCTGAATGAAAAACTGCTGTTTTTACTGTACAATACAGCTAAATTTTACGGCAATGAACTAACATTTTTAATTTTAGAGTAAGACACTGTAAAATTGCCAGTTTTACAGTTTATTACTGTGCATTTTAAAATTTTAAATTGGAACCTCGGCTGCCAGTATTATATTGTAAAAGCAACAGTTCCTTTTTTACAGTGAAGAATATTATCTGTTCAATGAGGCAACTTGATGATGTCTATTTTATCCGCTCAAAATCGAAACGTTCTTTGACAAGTTTCTTAAATCACCGCAAGATGACGCGTTGAAGCTCTAGAACTGTAAATAATTCAGATATTACGACTTACGAGACAGATAGGCAGAAGTATTTACAACATAAAGAGAGAATTTAGATCCAGAGTTAGGAGCAAAAGATTTTGTTTTGCTTCTTCACGGGCATCTCAAAATGGGCTTTTATGTAGTCATGGAAAATGCATAAGAAACCTCCAACAAAAATTTATAATTTGATAAAAATAGAAAACCATGCGTAGAAAGATCCGTTTGCTTTCTAATCATTTACGATTCATTCGCTAGAAGATGCTTTTAACGATTAATAGTCGAAGCGTGATGAAAAAATGTTTTGTGGCTTTCAACTGAGCGAACTGCTTAAAAATAATTATTGAGTACACCTTTTGTCGGATGTTCCATCATCCACAAGCTCGCGTTTTTGCATTGAAAAAGAGGTTCGCTCTAACCCAGAAACGCGCGGCCCTGCAAAAAACTTGCAACTTCTATGCCTCTGCAACATTGCTTTTACTTAGGTAAGACCAGATTCGTCGATCCAAGAATGCTCCTCAACAATTGCTATCGCGAGAAGTCTTTGATGCTGAGAAAAGCAGTCCATCTTGACTTCGAATCGCATCTCTCTGGTCTCAATGCAACATGGATTGAAATATATCTCACCACAGATCCACTTTCACTGATAGATCGGGTCCCTTTTATCATCAGTTATTTTTTTCCATCGCGAAGCCACCTGAAGTCCTTCAAATCCTCTCTGACAGAAAAAAAAAAGAGAGAGAAAGAAAGGGACAGGAATTCATTGGCAATAAGCACGTGCTGTGTGTGGGCCTCCTCTCTCTCGCAGAGGATGTTCCAGATTCTTGTCGAGCATCCCCCAGCACCCTTAATCGGGCGAGATCCCCCCCCCACCCCGCCATTGTCTCTCCCTGCCCAGAAATGAAAACAAAATGAATTCCTTCCCGCCCCGGCACACGTGCAGCAATCGCGATTAGCGCCTGCACCTGCAATGGCTGGATCTTCTATTTGGGAGAGGAATCTCATTGAGTTTGCTCTCCAACATTTTCACAGCGGCGAAGCCATTGCGGAACACCCACTCCCATGCTGGGCCCTATTTGCCCCACTTGAACCCCCCGTGTCTCGCCGTCCAATTAAGTTACGTAACAGTATTGAAAAATTCAGTATTTAACGGGAGAGAAAAAAATTTTTGGCGAAAAATGAACTGTTGTTTTTACAGTATAATACTAGCAGCCGAGGTTCCAATTTAAAACTGTAAAATGCACAGTAATAAGCTGTAAACTTAGCAATTTTGCAGTTTATTACTGTAAAGCTAGCAATTTTACAGTTTCTTAATGTAAAGTTTAAAAAATTACAGTTTATCGCCGTAAAAATTAGCTACATTATACTGTAAAAATAACAGTATAATACTGGCTAGGGCTGCGACATCGATGTCGATGTTTTGGAAACATCGATGTTTTTACCATCGATGTTTTTACCATCGATGTTTGAGGGTCGATGTTTTCCCAACATCGATGTTTTGGGTTCGATGTTTTTTTCGATGTCGATGTTTTATAATCCAGCAAAAAATGCTTGATAAAATATGCGATATGCAGACGCATTAAGAAGTTTTCATCCTTAATCAGAAGTTTCAGTATTAATCTTATTAAAAAACATTTTCTATGATTATTATCGATGTTTTGCTCTCGATGTTTCTAAAACATTTCTAATTTGCTTTCGCCATTTTTTCTTTAAATTTTATTTATTTCATTATTATTCTTTATGTGAATGTTTTATATTTCAGCCAAAAAAAAAAAAAAAATCATCAAAATATGCGGCCAAAAGTTATATCTTTAATCAGCTGTTCCACTATTTATCTCGTTAGAAGACGTTTTTGATAGTTCCATCAATGTTTTACGGTCGATGTCTTTTAATGATCACTGTTTTGCGTTCGATGTTTTTTTTTTCTTTCGATGTCTGTTTTACACTTCAGCAAAAGCAATAAAAATATGCAATAAACAAGATTCATCTTTAACAGTTGCAATATCTATCGTATTAAAATAGTTTTTTTCTTTTTAATTACTACCGATGATTTACGGCCAACGATTTTTAAACATCGTTGCTTTTGTTTTGCTTTAGAATTTTTTTTCGATAACGGTGTTTTAAATTTCAGCAGAAAAAGTTTCATAAAAATATGCTATAAATAAAAGTTATACAGTTAATCAAGAGTTGCGGTATCTATCTCACTAAAAAAAGTTTTCTATAATTGACATCGATATCATACGTCTAATGTTTTTCAGGAGACAAAAGAGAAATCTAATTGAGTGATGTAAAGAGGCGCAATTGGGGAGTTACTGTATTACTGTACATTTAAATGTGTAAGTAATTTTTATAAAAAAAGATCGATGTTTTGAAACATCGATGGTTGAAAACATCGATGTTTTCTGGTCGATGTATCAATACCATCAATGTCTTAATTTCGATACATCGATGTCTTGAAACATCGATGTTTTTCCTTCGATGTCGCACCCCTAATACTGGCAGCAGAGGTTCCAGTTTAAAACTAAAATGCACGGTAATAAACTGTAAAATTAGCAATTTTACAATTTATTACCGTAAAATTAGCAATTTTAGTTTAGTACTGTAAAGTTAGCAATTTTACTGCTTATTAGTGTAAAATTAGATATTTTTATAGTT
This sequence comes from Uloborus plumipes, assembly GCA_038373865.1. Taxonomy (NCBI): domain Eukaryota; kingdom Metazoa; phylum Arthropoda; class Arachnida; order Araneae; family Uloboridae; genus Uloborus; species Uloborus plumipes. The sequence continues at coordinate 56,898 of JAXGGA010002729.1, read as the reverse complement.
TAAAATTAGTTGTATTATACTGTAAAACAACATTCATTTTTTAAAGTGTGTCTCTCTTTGACACATGAAACGTTTTGCAATTATTGATTGCACGCTAAATAAAATTTTTAAAAGTGAAAGAAAAAAGAAAATCCGTTACCAACACTGACGCCAACGAACGGATTTTGTCCGGCCCGGGGAAAGTTTATCAACATTTTTATTTGATAATTAATTTCCTTTCAAACATTTATAAAGAAAATTAAATGAAAGACATTTTTAAAACTTCCAATGATATTTAAATTTAAATTAAATAAATAAATAGCGAGTATATGGACGTGGGTGCTAACGAGGACATCTGAACTAAAGTGTTATTAGATTTCCTCCAAAATGTTCAATGTAGCCCTTATGCTGCCGTGCTAAGCGCAAAAGTCGTATCTGCAGACGACTTCAAAAGGAGAAATTGCCGTTTAAAGTTTTGCTTCTCCATGTATTTGATTCAGATGAAACTTTTTCAAAAAAAATTTTTAAATACTTCCCATGAACAAATGACCACAAAACTTTGTATTTAGGTGAAATATGTGACAAAGAATCACGTGGTGACCGTAACCCAATTTTGACAAAAAGTGCAGATACGACTTTTGCGCTTAGCACGGCAGTATGTAAAAAAAGGTTGTATACCGAAGGACTATAGTGTAAAACTGGAAATTACCCAGTTCTCAATCAGTAGCATAAGCGGCTCGTTCAGGGGTTGACTGCCCACTCACTTGCAAAAGTAAATGGGTCTTGCACTCTCGCTTTTCTGAGTTAAAAATTAATTTATCGATTGAAAATTGAGCTGTTACTCAGCGGATCGATTTATTCTACTAAAACAAGAGCTGAAAATTTCAAAAAATGGACTTTTCCCATGTTCTTTCATAAGAATGGAACTTTTAAACAGAATGATCTAGTCAATGATGGCCAACCGTCTTGACTTTTGCGGCCATATTCCGCGTTTTTTAAAGGTCATTTAATAAGCAATGTTAAAATCTAATAACATAGCCAAATGTTGTCGGGTGAGGAGAGGACAGCATCAGAAGTGTTGTCTTCTAACCCGTCACATTTCTTTTGACCCCCGCTTTTTCGGGGCACCAGCCGTCTATGATCAGAAGCACGTGTAAATCAATTTTTTAGTTGCAGAGTTGAGTACAAAAGATGATCCAGTTCTTCATCATTCAAAACTGAATGTATGAAATAAGTACGGAGTGACTGAAATCTGCTTAAAAGCTTCTGGGAAATGAATACTTTTAAAAATATACTTTCTTTGAAAATAGCGTCTGTGTTAAATCAGAATATTTGAACTTTCATTCAGCAGGCAAAAACTTCACCTCAAAATCCCAAGTACGTCCCGTAAAATAGACTTGCAGCTCAACTCCAAAATCATTTTCTTGACAGCCTACAAACATACGCATGAAACTTTCATCTCTCTCTCTCTCTTTTTTTTAATGTATAACAAAAACTTTCTTCTTCCGATTCACTTCACTCCTGAAGAATCCTTTCCTTTTTTCTTTTTTTTTTTTTCCTTTTGAAAAATGGAATTTAGAGGTCGGAATTTCAAAATGGGGTGCTTTAAATTCGTTACTAAAACGAAAGCCTATTGTCCTGTAAAATAAGTTGTTAATCCTTTCAAGCTGCCATCAACTGCTATTATATGCTCAGACGAGAAGTGCGTTTTTTTCTGTCTGGCCTCCATATCCAGGTGTTTTTCTAAGCAGAGAAAGGGGGAAAAAAGTCTTTTGCAATCTTCGTTCAAAAAACCTACAGGATTAAGAAAACGAGGTTGCGGATCGTAAAGGTAACCAAGAGCTTTAAATTTAGGAAAAAAATCAAAATTTTATGCAAAAAAGAAACATTTCCTTTTGAAAATGCTCTTGACTTCTTGAAAAGAAATACTCATTACTGCAATGATCTTTTCAAAAAAAAAAAAAAAATCTCCCTCTTCCTTCCAAAGAGATATGCATACTTTTGGATTAGCTATTTTATCTATGTATAAAATAAACCGTAAGTACGAGTTAAAAAATTTGGGGTTTTGCGCGATGTCTCCTCTTGCAAATATCGAAAATAATTCCATTTTCAATTGCTCGTTTACAACGAATCGGTTTTATAAGGGAAATTTCAACCTGTTAAATATTCCTACTTTGATTACTAGATATTGTTAAGACACTTACAAAACACAAAAACTCATCATCGCTGAATTTTTCTCGAATATTTTATTTTTAAAGAAATATTAAAAACAAATATTTTGCGCTTCACAAATAGAACGAAACATCAGGCGTCGCACGAAAAGTCACTTCTTAAAAAAGAATCCTATGACCACGGCGAGATGGCATATGGACTGGAAGCGGCAACGGACCACTTTATTGTGAAATAGGTTGGATCTGCAAGAACGTGTAAGCATCAGTGAAGTCGCCCGTTCTCGCTAATCCAACCCATTTCACAATGAAGTGGTCCATTGTCGCTTCCAGTCCATACGACATCTCTCCGTGGTCTAACTTTATCTTCTCCGAAAGCCAATAAGAAAATGAACAGGATTTCGGCAGGTGAGGGGGCAGCGAAATATTCTGAATCAGAGTAATTACTTGTTATTGAAGAGGTTTAGGGGAACTAAGCGATTGAGATTTTCGAGATTCATTTTTTTTAAACAATTAGTACCCCAGTAGCATAATGTCATCGGCCGATGATCGGCCATTCATCGAAACCCGATGAAATTCTCATCGGCCGATGATCGGATTCAATGAGTTCTCATCGGGAATTGCTCCAATATGTCTCGTCGGCTAAACAGAATCCGAGCAGCAAAATCCGATGAGTTTTGCTTGAAATACGATGCGATTTGGAGCCATTTACGAGCAGTGCAGTCCCGTGCCGATAAATTTAGGATCCATTTTGGATGCTCGGCCTATTTTCATCGGGAAAGTTGATCGGAAGGATATCGTTTTCCGATGAAAAGTAGCTCATCGAAAACCCTGCTCGGATACTGATCGGAACGATGTCATCGTACGTTACGGGATCAGTTTACGAGGAGTTCGATTGTCGGCCGAGCAAAATCCGATGCGTTGATGCTATGCTACTTGGCTTTTGATACTAAGGCTTTTATGTATAAATAAAGATTGGGTTTTAAAGATTGAAATTATATTTATTATGGAAAAAAATCTTTCAGTAATATTTGAGGAAAACGCAAAAGATATATTTTATTGAACGAGATCGACCATTTTTTAAAAAGTTCTTTTATGAATTCTCCCACTGGTATTTCAGTCAGTGGCCAGAAGTAGCGCGCTACAAGTAGCGAAACTAGTGTAGTAGCTACATTTTTTAGTAGTTGGTAGTGTAGCGCACTACTTTTGAAAAAATGTAGAGTAGTGAGTAGCGCGATACAAAAAAATAGTAGTTTGTAGCGATTTCTAGAAACTACTTTTAAATTTGTAATTGAAAAAAATAAATAAAAATAAACAAATAAACAAACATTTGCAACACAAAACAAATTTTGTTAAATTTGAAATTTGAAAAAAAAGTATTCATTGTTTTTGCACTAATTTGTGTTTTTTATGCTTTTAGATGTCGTAAATATACAATAATACAAGCACACTAAGTTTTAGACATATAAATCAATAATTGAAAAAAATTAATTTTATTTGTTCACTGTAGCCTTAAGTATTTGACTTTGTTCCAATTGCCTATTTTTGTAAATTTTATCACAACTTCTGCATCTCGAATACTTCCTCTGCCCCGTGAAATTCGAAATAGACAGGTTTGACTACAATCCGAAATGGAATTTGAACCCTGTCTTCACTGTAATGGGAGTACTTTAGTAAGAAAGCAAAACTTACAGGGGGAACTGTTTCTCCCTCTGACAGTAGTTTGAAAATCTGTGGAGCCCTGGTTGTATGCAAATACATGTAAATCATATATTTTTGAGGCTTTTGAAGTTAGTGTATCATAAAGACATTAAAACATTAGTGTACTAAAAGACATTAAATTTCTCAGGAGTTGTTCTTTCAAGTACCAGCATCCAGCATGATTCCAGGCATTTACGTAGGATTCATAACAATTAATTAATATAAGCGGGGCTTCTGAGTCCCGCCGGGGCATCTCCATCCCATGATACGGGGCCGTGGTGGCCCGATCGGTAAGGCATCGGACTCGTGTTCGGAGGGACCCGGGTTCGATCCCAGCCGATCAAAGATCCACCGCCTTGATTAATGGTGGCTGGGGGGCGTTAAAAATGTCGTGGTCACAAAGTCCTCCAAGTGAAACGATACCTCTGGGGGTGCTGGGCCTAGAGTTTGCTCGACCCTAGGTTCTGGTTCAAAATTGAGAACAGAGCGCCCTTCAGGGCCCTATCCCGGTTAAACCACGAAGCTGTGGTAGGTACGGGGGACCCTGGAGTGTGAAATGAAATGAAATCCCATGATACGCTGGAAAGAAGTATAATGTCTGATTTAGAATTTGCAGCGCCATTTACTACTTTGAAGGTTTAAATTTTGATATATCTTGAACGAATCCAAAAATTTTAATGTTATTTTGTCTACGGCGTAAGGTTTAAAGCAAAAATATTTACCTTAAATAAATCGTCTGAGCGAATAGCAGGGTCAATGTTATCTCACCGCCCCCTTCCTGCCTGCTCCCTGTTCGAAGGAAATTGAAAAACCGGTGTGTATACACCAACCAAGATAAACCTTAGATTATAATTTCGACTGCAATAATAGCCTGCGGCAATTTCTTTGTCTGTTGTTCTTTTGCAATGCCGGTAAACATTAAAATAAAAATTTAATTCAGGTTTTTCAATTATTTAAAGTTTTCGCCGTCTGCATTCAGAATCATTAACTATTATAAACTGCAAAACCCCAACACAGGTGCCGACTCGAAACTATTCATTTACTTCAATTTAATGATGTGTTCTTTCCACGAAACGAAATTGAACTTGTTTTGTTCTTATTTCCTCTCTGCATTCCGAAAGCTTTTCAGCCAGGTCCGCATGTGCTGCAGATTTTTTTCGATTATAAGAATCCAAAGAAACGAATGGAATAAACAGAGTAATTACCCACCGCTCCGTGCGATTAAAGTCGCACCTGTGACTCTTGCACTGTGGCCAAAGCGTTTTAAGAAATAAAAAGGAAAGTCCGCGAATATTGTGCAAGCTTATGCAAAGAAGAAGAAGATAAGGAGAAAAGGCAAAAGGAGCTATTAAATTACATTAGCGCAAATGCACAGGTCCGCCGAAAGCGAGAATTCATTGTTTTTGTTCCCCGAACACGAACCGGCTCGTATACAACAGGTGTTCAGGAAAAGTGAAGGAATGGGGAGGGGGGTGGCAGAAGACGACAGGAGTCAGCGCCACCTGTGCTCTTGGTTATGCAGGTTTGATGGAACTACGTGTCATCGTTCCATCATTACGAGACGTGGAATCGTGGGATGGGATTTGGAAGAAGACACGGAGCGAGAACGATAAATAAAAATGTAATAGAAGAACGTTTTGGTGGTGATTTTTAGAAGCATTAGTTGGCAAGTGGAAAAGGAAAAAACATGGTAATATGTTCTGCGGTGTAATGCTGATGTTTGGAATAGTTGTACTACTAGTACTATTCATGCTACACAGAAATCAAATCAAATTTCTTCCAGATTAAACTAGTTAAAACGCAATACACCGCCAACTCGGCTATTTCGATCCATGGACTGCAGTTTCGAGCTTATTATGCCCTCATCAGCATGGAATACGAAAGTAGTCGAGTTGGAGGCAAAAATCCTCTTATAAAGCAAAGAGAGCCTTCTGCCTTAGCCCTTGCTTAGGGCGGTTACTCACTGCTTTATAGTTAAAACGAGTCATCATCAACTTTTGGGGCAAATCTACGCTGCAAAAAATGAATTGTTGTTTTTACAGCATAATACTGGCAGCCGAGGTTCCAATTTTAAACTATAAAATACACAGAACGAAGCTGTAAAACTAGCGATTTTACAGTTTCTTACTGTAAAGTTATCAATTTTAATTGATTGTCGTAAAATTCAGCTGTATTAAACTGTAAAAACAACTGCATAATACTGGCAGCAGAGGTTCCAGTTTAAAACTGTAAAATGTTCTGTAATAAACTGTAAAACCAGTAATTTTAGTTTCTTGCTGTAAAGTTAGCGATTTGACAGTTTGGTACCGTAAAATTAGCACTTTTTACAGTTTATTACTTTAAAATTAGCTGTATTATACTGCAAAAACAACATTAATTTTTTACAGTGTAAACGGTAAGCTTTGTAATGGTGGGATTAGGATTTGCGTAGCCTTTATAATGCTGCCACGTTAGGTTTGCCCGACTACAGAGCCTGATCCTTGCGAGAGAGGTGGGGTAAACTTCAGTAGTGTAAAAAGGGTAAATATGTAAAGTCCGGCCGGTGTTTAGTAGACTGAAGGAATTGGCTTCAATTTGTAGGATAACATACCGCTTATCCAGAATGAAAGGGTCATATCTTTCTTTTTTTTAAGTCTGTGCTAATTTCTGTACCTCAGAACCAGACTAACGTAAGTCCATTTTTGTAACTTTTCAGGAGAATAGAAGAACGATTGTCGGATGCATGCAAAGGTGGGATTCGCGCTCTTTTAACGCTGCTAAATAATTGGAAGGAATTTGTTTTATAGAATACCGTTCTCATGGGTCGATGCGGAATGAGATTCTACATACAATATCGCCATTTTTGGACTTACGTCGTTCTGGTTCTGGGGTACAGATTTAATGCTTATCCGATTTAGAAAGTACCCTTTCATGCTCAGTGTGGGATATGTTGTTCAACTTTTCTACATGCAGAGATGCGTCCTAAGGTCATTGTTAAAAACTCTAAATCGCTGGCTATTCTTGGAATAAGGAAAAGTTGCAATTTATTACGCTGTAAAAACAAGGTACACGGAATCGAGACAAAATGACTTATTTTCAAGTACATCATGGTATCGAAATGGCTCCAATACAATTTGTCTTGGAAGCAAAAACCAGAGTGTCTCATTTTTGAAACACACAGCGTTCTCAAATGTAATACAGTCAACGCTTGCTATAACGACCACTCATTATCCGTCTTAATATAACGACCGGTGAGAAAAACCCCAAACTGTATCCCAATATACTCTACAGTGCGTTTCGAAATGATAGGTCCACCAGTAAAAACGAAAGTTATGCTGGTAAAAAAAAGGTTGTATTGTGTACAAAGCACTATTTTATAAACTACATTTCTTCATTCAATGTAAAATAGCTCATAAATAATTTACAAATAATAGGAATAATGAGAGAAACTAAAATTAGATGAAACAGCTGTTTCAAAAAGATAGGTCCACTGAACTACGCATCAAATAAATGTTGAATTAATAAGAAATTTTTCTGTTTTTTTTTCTGAATAAGCTCATAAATCCTATTTGGCATGGTTTCTACAAGTTTATGCAAACAATTTGTCCCGATTTTTGACCATTCGGAGGAAATAACCCTTTTTAAGTCTGCAAGTACTGTTGTACTGCCTTCTGCCTGCATACACTGCTCTTGCGAGCATACCCCACATGTTTTCTACTGGATTCAGGTCGGGGCTGCAAGGTGGCTAATCGATAATATGTACAACATTATCCAGAAACCATTCAAAAGTGGACTTTTCAGAGTGCAGAGGAGCATTGTCCGGTTAGAACATGAAGAATGAGCCCCAATGGGTTCTGATTGTGAGAGAAAATATTGTTCAAACAGCTTGTTATAGCCAGCAGCATTCAAACGATTGTTTACAAATGCTATATCAGTTTTTCCTGTCCCTCTGAATCGGGCACACACCATAACGGAACCACCATCAGCTTGCCTCTTCGAGAATATCTGTCTATCGTTGCGCAGATCGTGCCAGTAATAATGCCAACCATCTGGACTTTCCAGGTTGAATTCCTTTTTATCACTGAATATCACACGATGCCTATTTTGTTTCCAGGACATCTCTTCCTGTGCGAATTTCAATCTCTTTTCTTTGTGCTTTTTAGTCAATTTCGGAGCCGCTTTCCTTTTCCCGTAAAGAAAATTGCCGAACTTCTTTACCGCTCTGTGGACTGTAGATTTTGATATTGAAGGGTTTAGTTGTTTGGCCAAAGTGGATATGCTCATTATTTCTGGATTTTAGGTCCCTTACGATAGTGCTTCGTTGTGGGGGTGTCACTTTTGATTTGCGGCCAGATGATTTTTTACTGCTATAAGCATTTCCAAATAGCAAAAAAATGTTTGCAACACTTTGTGATCTGTTTAAAAGCTTACCTATTTCTCTGTTCGATTTTCCAGACTGTTTTAATGCATCAATTTTTCCCTGCTCAACCAGCGAAAGACTGCAACGACAACCCGTTTTGTTTGACTGCAAAGTGCTGTTCAAATCTGTTTAAATACCTCCACAGCAGCAAGCATAATCCCGTAGTAAGACTAAGCAACGATACTTATGCAAATTTTTGGAAATAAACGTGGTTGGGGCAAAATTTCTGAAGGTGGACCTATCTTTTTGAAACGGTCTGAAAATGAAAATTTGCATCAAATAAGAAGAAATGATTCATTTTTTGAGAAATTTCATCAAACATAGTTTTAACAATTACAGATATATAATCACTGTCAAAAAAAGTGATTTTTATTCTCAATTAAGAGTCGAAATTTTGAAAAATAAGGGTGGACCTATCATTTCGAGACGCGCTGTATGTTCTACCTCTTATAGCGATCGCTCGTTATAAAGACCGTTTTCTGTAGGACGGAGACGGTCGTTATATCGAGCGTCGACTGTACCATAATTCTTAGTTTTGAGACGGTCTTCTGTTCAAAAATGACACAGGATGTGTTTATTTTTGATGATATACTAACTTCAAAAGCTTTAAAAATATATAATTTGCATGCATTTGCATACAACCAGGCCTCCACTGATTTTCAAACGACTATCAGAAAGAGAAACAATTCCCTGTAAGTTTTGCTTTCTTACCAAAGTACTCCCTTTACAGTGAAGCCAGATTTAAGTTCAAATTCGATTTCGAGTTCGCTGAGAGGGTCGACAGATGGTACCTACGATCGGAAACAGTTTACTTAGGGGCCCTAAGGCGTAGGGGGCCTTATGCCCTACAGATTATTTGTAAAAAAATATTCTTTATGTATGTTATTTGATGTATTTTTAACTAAAAAAAAATAAAAATTCATTGCCAAATTAATTTGGGACATAAAAGGTAAAAATAAACCCCAGAAGTGGACATTATAATTCAGTTTACTTCTGTTGTGCAAGGTTTACTTTTGTGGCAGATATAACTGATAAAATCGTAAGCTCTATGCGGATAAAACTCAAAAAAAAAAAAAAAAAAAAAAAAAAAAACGAAAATTTGTTTAATTTACATGGGAGCTCACCGGAGCCGAGATCTTGCATTTCTTTTACATTTTATGAGAAATTTAGCGTTCATGTTACTTATACGTACGAAAGCAAGTTCTCCAGTATCGGCTCTAGCCCTTGCGGGGCCCTGGGTGACTTGGCCCTTATTTTATACAAGAAAAAGAACTGTAAAATTTTCAATGAATATATTAATAATGAATGAAAAATGTAAGTTCTCTGAACTTCGCACATTGAAATAATTTAACTACGAGTATATTTATCAAGAAATTAAAGTTCCGAAATTTTTTTAAAATGAAATTCGACATACACATTATTATATAAACCTCTTAGAAAAGCTAATATATCTCACTTTTATGAGGGGCCCAGCGCTTTGGAGACTTAACTACAAAATTATAGTCAAATCTTAGAGTGCTTCCACTTGCAGTTTACTGCGTCAGAGTAAAATGATTTAACTTAATTAAAAAATTAAATGATCAAATGCTTTTGATTAAAGAGTAAAACTATTTTGAATGTGCCCCCTTTCCCATCTTGAGGAATTTATGGAGGAGAAGGAAATTGGTGCCACTATATTGACTTTAACTATGAACTTCTGCACGAACACTTGCTGAGAAATACGTATTCAACTCAATCGTTCTTGACAGAAAATTATTTAGTACTTGGTTACTCTAAAATACTTCTTCAATTTTCCACTCTTTTTGGAGCTCCCGATTTTAAACCATATCAACTACCAAAATCCCAATACAGTATTTTGTACATATATAAGGACTGTTATGACCAGCACTAGGGGTGCCCATCCCCCCAAGCTCAGTGGCGCTAATTCTCCCCAAAAATTTTCACAACTCTCTTCTTGTTTTTATTTTTACCCCTCTTTTTTATTTTAATTAATTTTTTTAAATTATAACTATTATTTTATTTATATATTACTAATTTTTTAGAAGTTCGAATAATGCGCAGAATAGAATCGCTTTTTTCCCCTTCCAGACATTCTAAGCATACATAGGCAAAAATAAATAAATTTATAAAAATCAAGAAATAAAAGAAATAATTTACATTAAAAAATAAATTAATGAATAATTTTATTAAAAAAATCCGTAAATAATATAAATTAAAAAATAAATTAATAGATAATTTAAATCAATAAACAAGATAGTTTAAAAAATCCCCCCCCCCCACGCACACCAGCACCCCCTACCCCGCTTCCTCCCTTCCCGAAAGTAAAATCAGACTGCTCTTTTGGCTCTAGCCCAGCGTTTCTTAAACTGTGTTCCGCGGAACCCCAGGGTTCCACGAAGATCACGGAAGGTTTCCGTGAAACTTTTCCTCCCTTCCTTTCATAATATTTGAACTACGTTCTCGAAAGTTCCGGCAAAGAAAATTAAAATCAAAACTTAAAATTTGAAGCAACAATTCTGTCTCTTGTTCACTTAGCCGAAGGAAAAATCGGAAAAAAAGTTGGGTGGGGGGGGGGGGGAGCTCAAAATACGAATAAGTTATACATTTTGCTTTTGTGTAACCTGCTAAATCTCTCAACTGGCGCCCGACGGAATCATTTGAACTAGCGAACTTGACCTGTGAGACTCTCTGTCTACATAGTATTGCAAAACATACAGCTCTAGCTAAAAATAGAGGGAGGGGGGGATGGGAGGGAGATATGCAGGTGACGAGTCGAGTCATACGGTTTTTGTTTTATTCTGAGAAACACTGGTTTGGTCAAGCAGAAAAAAAAAAAAAGTCTTCATAATATCGTAAACTACAAGACACATTGAAATTTCTAGTGAGATATTAAAAATTTCTGATTGGAGATATGAGGTAAAAATACGCTATAATTTTGAAATGAAAAAATAAAAATAATTAAAATTTAAAACCAAATATATCAATTTCTACTTTTGCTCTATTTATGCCATGCTCTATTTATGCCATTATTTATACCATGAACATTTTCTTAGATCAGCACAACTTGATTCTTCATTAACTTCTCTTCTGCTATCAACACAATTTTGTGTCTATAATTCCTCTAAAAGTTTTAATTTGTGTGTATGTGTGTGTGTGTGTGTGCGCGCGTGCGTGCGTGCGTGTGTGTGTGTGTTTTTTTTTTTTTTTTGAATGTGATCCAACTTACTCTGGGCTGTTGAAATTAATAAATGAATAAAATAAAATTCAAAAATTACAAACAATTATCAATTGAAGGAACTTACCTTAAAAAATTAGTGCAATTTACTACTCCGTTATTCGTAATTTTGTGTGTGGGGGGAGGGGGAGGATAGAAATAAAAACACAAGGGTTCCGCCAAAAAAGTGGACAGCAACAAGGGTTCCACTTGTAAAAAAGTTTAAGAAACGCTGCTCTAGCCGATCAACTCAAAACAACAAATTCCTATTTTCCAGCGCGTATGACATTCAAAACATCAAATTAGACAAAAGTTTGATTTATAATTTCTGATTGTCGCCGCACCCGCTCCTTTCCATGCAAATTTCCTGCACCCACTCGAATTCTTTCCCTCATCCTTCGGCAACAGGTACTCATCATCACTCCCCTCTCTTCAGAATCGTCTGCAGTCCTCCGAGTGGATATCATCTCCTCTCCCTCGCAGGGTCCCCCGATCCATCCGTGCCGTGACCGGTGTTTAAGTAGCCACAAATTGCACCCCTCATTTTCGGCGATTATCGTCTGGGCTTGTCTGCGCGATAATCTGCCCGAAATCGAAAACGATACGAAGGCGGGGATGAGCGATAGTCCTCACGTGGTTCTCATTAACATGTAGATGTCCCTCCTTCTCCTCCTCTCCCATCCCCTATCGAAGGAGAAATCGCACACACTGAACTTCGGTTATAAGATAGAAGCTTGGATATTGAGAAATACGTCATTGAACTTGGAGAAAGGAGGGGCATTTGGTGGATTAGAACCCACAAAGTGCAACCCATGTAGATTGTCTGTTGAGTTCGACTCAGTTGACTTCACAGAAGTAATTTAGAGAAACAAAAGTAACTACATTTTGTACCTAAGTTTCAGGTTTTGCACCCCAAACTTTTTTTTTTCTGGCAGAAGGTAAACGGTAACACGATAGATATTATGTTAAATGGTAAAATGTAAAAAGATAACATGGAAAAACATAAAATGCAAAAGGCAAAATGAAGAAATATAAAATTTAAAATGTGATAATAAAAATCGCAAAATTGTAAAATCTTAACATGTAAAAAACAATATAAATTTAAACAGGGTCAATCAAACTGTAGTTATCAGCTCGGTCGGAAACTAGGGGCCCGACCCTTTGGGGCCCGATTTGGCTAGGAATCGGAGTATGATAAATTTGACAGGGGCGCCGGAAACCAAACCGACAAGTGGTTTGGCTCACATCGGCCTAGGGGGACAAGTTTAAGTTAGATCCGATGCTCAATTTCTGACGAAGAAATATGGGAGTCTTATATTTTACAGGTAAGTAATTTGAATTCCGTTTGATTTGTGAAAATTGGGATAAAAAGTTTAGGATCTGAACTTAAGCTGCCTTTAGGTTCGAGAAAATCAAGCCCTCTGGTTAGCTTTCCACATCCATCTGTTCGTGGACCTTTTGTTTTTGGACCTTATATTCGGATCCCTATGCCATCACTGTCCAAAAATGTGGACTTTCTGTTCGTGGACCTTTTGTCTGTCTTACCTTATGCACCTTGGACTTTATGGCCATTGAACCTTATGTCTGGCTGACCTTCTGTCCCTCGGATCTTCTTTCCCGCGGACCTTTTGGACATGGATCTTCTGTTCGTGGACCTTTTGGCTTTGGACCTTTTAGCTGGATCCCATTTATTCATTGTAGTCAGGGTGCAATACGTAAAACTGAGGTGTATAACGTAGATACTTTTGTTTGAGCGTTGTTTGGGAGTGGGGGGTCAACTTACCTCGTTTCTGATGTCATTCCCCCTAAGATATAGCGTACTTAAAAAAGGTTTTATTAGCATTCTTAATTTTTTTGGCAGGGTGTCGCGTGTTTCTCCGTGCTTCTGCCATTCGAAGGTGCTCAAATCTCGTTGGATCTTGAAGATGCTGCATCAGAAAAGAACGTCTTGATGAATCGTCGCCGCCCGCTTTGTCGTTCAAAGAGAAAGAAGGGCGACAGGTGGCGCAATTAACTCAATCCGACACTTAAAGGAGCCGTGGAGTTTAAAAATAGCGAGATCTGGCTTCTCTGCGACGAACCTGTTACTGCTAACTGTAACCGTATTATGAGTCCTGTCAGAGCCTCCTGACGTGACGAATGGGATTCGGGCCTGATGGGAGGATGGATGCGTTTCGAATGCGACTCCGGCTGCCTCCCGATCCGTTCGGGAGTTAATTTTGAACTGCCACGCCGTCTCTCGCAAAAGTATTTCGGACTGCCTGGGTATCTCGCGAAAATATCTTCCCCGGATACCAACTTAAAATCTGTTACAACGGTTATCTGTACTGATTCCGCTGTACCCAGCTATCCCCGGTGTAACAAGAGCTGGCGGTTCAAAGCAAAATTAATTTCCCACTCTTCGCAATTTTCCCCTGATGGTTCTAATAGTTACGGCGCTATGGCCTTTTTCCCCACTTAACTCTTGCAACAATGGTTCAATGCGAACGGTTAAAATTGCTTCGTGAGTAAACGATTATTCTATTGAAAAATCAACGTGAAAAGCGCTGTTTTCTCTTAGAAATTTTTGCTTTGTTAATGTATGACTAGATTTGTTAGAAAACGTTGAGAAATAACTGAGAAATGAGGACATAAAGAAAAGCGTAAGCCTCATTCGATAAATACAAAATAAATGAAATGCCTCAATAGCAGTGTATAAAAAAAGAGTGGAGCTGTTTTCTTTCGTACGGTTTCCATGGAGACGACGCAAAATTTCTAAACCTGATAAGCCTATTTTAAAACAACCGAGTTTCGTGAATAAATCGGTTCTTGTATGTATTCCACATTTCAAAAATGCAGAAGTATTTCAAAAGACGATAAATTGAAAAAAATCCTCTTTCGTTACACGCGCACCTGCAAGTTTGCATGTTCCAAAATAACCTTTCAATCGACGCGGGCGTAAAAGACATTTCCTGGAACGGCCGGTGGGAAATTGGAAAAACGAGGAATAATTACTGCCAAATGGCATCTCGAAAATATTTGCCCCCGTGATCCAGCCGCTGATTACGTCACGCTCTTCTCTTCACGAGGAAGCACGTGCGAGAGGTCGAAGTTGAAGTCACTTCTTTTTTGTTTCCGAGGGGACTCTTACCTGTTGCCATCACCAGGTGCAGGAATGATGCTTATTACGCATGCATCAGAACGCCCTTATTCATGAATCGTAAAAATTCCCAATATTAGCTCTCTGCCGAATCCGGCTCGCTGCGTTTGACACTGATAAATATGGTAATCATGTCCCGACGTGTGGTTAAATGCTGTTAAAATTGGTTCTCGCTGTAATTTGCATTTCAACTTCATTAATAACTGCGAGGATTGATTTTAATCATACATTCTCTTTGTGACGATATGTCACAAAGTAACCTTTTACCTCTATCTAACCTATGGCTCGCAGTGTCATATCCACAGGGGGGATGTTTGTGGAATATGACCCTATTCGGGATTTTTTCATCTTTTACCAGTGAAAAGGAAAAAAACTAACTCCCCCCTCCCCATATTAATGAAATATTTTTTTGGCAACGCCACTGCTGGCATATGGTTTTAATTTTATTTTAACGCTTTAAATTGCTTCTCACCAAGTTCAAGCAGGGCCTGATTACTGAATAGGTCAACTGGGCCGTGGCCTAGAGCCCCAACAATTTAGGAGCCCTCAAATGGTTAGATTGCTCTCATCAATGGCTGAAATTGTTTTATCCAGTGCCTAAAATTGTAAAGCTCATTACAGGGGGCCCCCAAAAAGTGTTTGACCTAGGGCCCCGTAATATCTTAATCGGGCCCTGAGTTCAAGAAATGGTAATGTCCATAATAAAACCATTTGACCATCCCAGATCGGTTGATATAAACCGCCTCACTGAAGCTGACACTCGACAAACTGAAATAAATTACTATTTTATATAAACACAGTGAATTCGTCCGAAGACAAATGCTGACAATCCTGAGGTGAAGTATACCGAGCCAAATCCTATACCAATCGAAGCAGTGGCGTACTCAGAGGGTGGGCTGATAGGGCTACAGCCCCCTCCGAAATTTTAAAAACAAATTTTGAGAATTTTAGCTGAAATCGTTTATTTATTTTTCCTTTCTTGCTGAAATCAAGACAAGAGATTTTCTTTGAAAATAGGGGCAAAATTAAAAGAAAGGGGAAAAGTGAATTCCTTCTTTGCTTTTCTTTTTTTTTAATCTCTCCATTTTACTGTATATGACGTGTATGGTTATCTTATAATTCAATTTTGTTGACATTTTCTCCAAGTATGTTTCAGAAACACCAATTAATGCCTGTTCGTTCATCTAATTCTGTTAAATAAATTTCAACAAAGGTGTGATTGAAACCCAATATTAGGAATATAGTTAAAAAAATGGCAAAATTCATCTTATTAAAGCTCAAATTTGCTAAAGTATTGCTCGCACTTGTTTAAGGAACACCTTCTTCAATAAAGATTTTTTTTTTTTTTTTTGTCAAATTTCAATTTTATCATTTTCTATTTTCATCAAAACGCTTTACTTCTCAACAATAATTAGGATGATAAAGACATTTTTAATGAGGCATTTTTGTCATCTGGAATTAGCATTGACATCAAAATTTCGAAACATTTACTTTTCTAAAAAACAGCCCCAACCCCCTGAGGAGCCCCACCACCTCCTCCTCTCAAAGAGTCTCGGCTCAGCCCCCCCCCCCCCCCTGAAATGATTTGTCTGCGTACGCCGCTGAATCGAAGCAGGAATTATTGGGACTAGTGTCAAATGTTCTGTATTCTGTCTTCCTAGCAGTGCTACTCTGGCACGATTCAGCAACTAAAAATTGGAAACTTCGACGCGAATGAAACGTCCTAAAAAATTTACGTTTTCATAAATATATGCGCTAATTAAAGTTGTACAATTATGTAACATAGCCAAGAAGCATGAAGCCTGAAAAATAACGAATTTATCGATACTTGGTTCGATGGTCAGTTCCCCAGCGTTTGGAAGAAATCAGAATGGCGAACATAGACAAGATATACACAATCAGTTTTTTATAATATAAGATAGTTCATCTAAAAACAAGCCATCCAGGTTTATTCTGGCACATGCAATTGTAGTTGTCTTTTATACTCGAATCGTACTCGCGTTCATTTCATACATTTTTATGTTAACATTTATTAGTATTATAGATTCCAGGCCTGTAATTTTTTAAATAAAAAGAATTCATTTTTCACGAATCTTAGTAAAATCTCCAATATTCTCGCAAATCATAATGAAAGGTCTTTAAGTTTGTTTCTTTATTTGCTTTTGAAGTCTGGCTGTTGTCATGTTCTTATTTGTAAAATGGTGGTTTCGTTTTCTATAAATGTACAATTACAGTGGATTATTATTCTTTTCTCTATTTTTTTTTTCTTTTGATAATATTAAGCTTCTGACATCTTGATAACACAAATGTTATTCAGAAAATAGTCGAGTTCGATAATTGCTTGTATAAATTTTGAAGTCAGGGAGCACATATATTTCTTGGTTTTTTCAGGCTAAGGCTTAAACGAATAACTAATAAAATAATACATAACATAGTCGGCCCGTTTATCCCTGAAAAAATATATATCTATACAAAAATCTCATTTTTTTTAAATGTATAATTTAGAAATTATTTGTACTCGATAATTTCTTGTATAAATTTTGAATTCAGGGAGCACATATATTTTTTGTTTTTTTTTTTTTTTCAGGCTGAAAATTAATCGAATAACACAGGCCAACAAAAAAAACCTTTTTGAAAACTTTTTTAATTTTAATAGCTGATCTTGATAGATTTTTATGTGCTGAATCCAAATCTGCTTGTAGTTTTTATGTATCACCCTTAGTTTCCAAGCAAAATGTATTTTATTATATAGTCTAATACCCATTTACAGTATATAGGGAAATCAATGAAACACTGTAGAATCGTAAAAATGGTTTGTATTTACAGTAAAATACTTGGAATAGTAATTTTATGTGATGATACAAGGTTCACTTGTCAACTGGAATTGCTTTATATTTTCTTTCCCTTTTTTCCTTGAAGCTTCTTGTGTAGCTTTTCCTGCGATGAATAGCTTGCTGAACTTCCCGGTGAAGTGACCAACAGTAATCCCCCATCATGTTGTAGCATGTGTTTCGGCAGTGCTGCCAACATCATCTTTGTTCATTAGACCTATTTTTTCATGTTATCTTAACTATGAAAAAGCTGTTAAATTCTAAAAATGTTTCTTTATTTCATGAATGTAACTATAAAATGTGAAGAAATGGTGGGTGATACAACTTTTTAAGCATCATATTTGGATTCAGCAACCTAAACAACCTAAGAATAAGGTATTTTCATTAAAAAAGTTTTTTCATCGTTGGCCTGTGTAATTAATAAAAGAGCACAGTGACAAAGTCGGCCCGTGAATCATTTTTAAAAAGATAATAAATCAATAAAATAAAATAATTTCTTTCAAAAACTAGAATCCTTGTCGCAAAGTTCATCCGATCACCAAAAAAATGACTGGAGCTTTAGCATTTACGAAACGCGAGGTCTGGACATTCATTTCGAAACTTGGGCGCAGAGAGATACAATCGGGATTCCATCGATTGCACGTGAGGCGCATGAATAACGCGTTCGCACCTGATGACAAAAAGAATCGCTGTTCTGCGAGCGGGAAAAAAAATATTTCTCTCGGCGCGGGGAAAACAAATTAGTTTTTCTTCATCGGTATTTCCTTGAAATAGCACGTGAGGCACGAGAGGGTTCTGTAGCAGTAAACAATGTGCGTCAATGTTCGTCGTGTGGATTTATGTTCGCGTTTTATTAGTGAAAAATCTAATTTGTTCTGTTTGATGGCTCTGTAGCTGTAACGGCAGAGCAGAGTTTTGTTCTTTATAGAGCTGAGTTTATTGATAGAATTCTTTTTATTAATTTTCAGTTTTGTCGTGTAAAATTACCTCATTGGTTAAAGCACGAATCCAAATTTTATATTTGAATTCTTCGTCGGTAAAGATTAAAAATTAATTTACATTTGACGTAAAAAAAATTATGATTTTTTTTACCCCACACATTGGTAAAAGTGTTAGCTAAAACATAAAAGCAAATTCTAATAAAGAAATTCTATTTGATTTTTAAAACATTTTTTCTTTAAATGAATGAATACACAAAAAAAAAGCTGAAAATGTAAATAAACGAATTAAATAAAGAATGAATAAACAAATGCATTCAGTAAGGATTAAATAAATGAGTGCATAAAGTAGTACCTAAATATAAGAAAAGTGAATGAATGAATAATCAATTGATTGATCAAATGGATGAATCTGTAAATGAATTAATTAATGATTGAATGAATCAATGAATACACTAAAGATTCAGTAAATAAATGAACAATATAGTATTTCACATCGCCTCACATGCACTTGACATATTGTACTAAAACTGTAAAATAAAGAAATGCCTATCAAATAAATAAATAAATACTGCCCTGAGTATTAAAAATGGAGCAGTCATATTTCAAATATTAATAACGTCACTAATATTTCATTTACACTTATTATTTTATTACATGTTACAAAACATATTTTTTATATTCCACAACATTATACGAGACCAAATTTTCAAAATGACTTACAGTTTTATCACATCACTTTGATCTTAAGAGGTAACTGTTTTCTGACTGGAACCAGCTATGTGTTTAACACCACTGTTAAAATATTGTCAGCAAGGTGGCGCTGTGAACGGAGTAGATCCGTTTCACTTTTCTCAGCTCAGCTGTTACTTTCCCCTACTATGCCCTGTGTAACGAAAAGTGGCGGATGAGATGAGTTCGGGCTCACTTTTGAAGGCCCGAACCCACCCGAGCCCGAGAATTTTTAATCCGAGCCCGCCCGAGCCCGAGTGATATTGTCTTGTTTTGAGCCCGACCCGGCCCGAGCCCGAGTGTATCAAATATCAATTTGTATTTTTTTATTTCCACTTGGTATGCACTGCCATATGGTATATCGTAATTGCAATCGCAAATATATTATAAGTGGGTGCTATCTTTTTGAATTATTATTATTATTATTATTATTGCTGCCATTAAGAAAAACGGTTCTCACGCTCTTTATTTACCCCAATATTTTATTCCGTGAACGTTGTATTTGTATAAAAACTGACTATCTTAATATGAGATCGAGCCCGAGCCCGAAAGCTGATTGAAGTTAAAGGGCCCGAGTCCGTCTCGGGTTCGGACTCGGGCTCGGGCTTTCGGGCTCGGGCCGAGCCCGGCTCATCTTTAAAAGAAACATGAATTTCCCACTCTTCGCACTTTTCCCTTATGGTGGTCATAGTTTTGGCGGTGTGGACTTTTTCCCCACTTAGCTTTTGCAACAATGGTTAAATGCAAACGATTAAAATGGCTTTGTGCGTAAACTATTATTCAATCAACGTTAATAGAATAATTTTTGAAGAATTTACATAACGGATACTCATGATGGCAAATCTTGCTAAAACATTATGCAATACACCGCCAACTCGTTCATTTCGATCCATGGACTGCAGTTTCGGGCTTATTATGCCCTCATCAGCATGGAATACGAAAGTGAACGAGTGGGAGGCAAAAATCCTCTTATAGAGAAAAGAGAGCCGAAAAAAAACTGGTAGCTAATGTGACTAGATTTGTCAGAAAACGTTGAGAAATAACTGAGACATGAGGATAAAAATAAAAGCGTAAGCCTCATTCGATAGACATAAAATAAATGAAATGCCTCAATAGCAGTGCGTAAAAAAAACGAGTGAAACTGTTGTCTTTCGAGCGGTTTCCATGGAGACGATGCAAAATTTCTGAAATTGATACGCCTATTTAAAAGTAACAACCGAGTATAGTCAGCTTAAAGAATACAAATCTGAATGATGTTTATGTGGAAATAATCCAAGATTACCGCTTATCTAAGCAAAGGCTGTTTGGAGAGCATCTTGTGATCAAGAACTGCTGCAAACAACGGTTAATAACGATAAGGCAATCAGAGCTGCCGTCCTGTGGTCCGGAAATGTGCAGAGGAATTTCCTCGCCATTTATGACCTCGTAAAAGTCTTTTTTTATTTTCCAGAGGTGTTGACGATTCCAATTCCAACTGGTAGTGGCATTTATCACTGCGGCGATAAAATTTCAACTTTTCTTAAACAACTGAAGGCGAATTGGGCATTATTTCTGCTGCTCCGAACCCCCGCCATATTTTTCATTAACATATTCTAACATTTTAAAAAAAAGAAAAAAAACGTTATGGGGCATTTCACGGTATTTGTGTTTTTTCAAAACTTTTCTTCTAAAAATGCTCTTAACAAAATTAAAACATACGGAGCGTCACAAACTTATATTTTTGGTTGGAAAGAAATTCTCAATTTACTGAATGAGCCCCAAATTTTCCCAGATGCTAAAGTAGTTTGAGCGTTACCACATTACCTACATGTAATGAGAAGTAACATTAGGTATCATAAAAAAAGAAAATACAACTTTCAATATTTTCCGTCTAAAGCAGTGGTGGCCAACCCGCGGCACGCGTGCCTCAATGTAGCACGACAAAGCTGTAACAGTGGCACGCGAAGACTTTTTGAAAAAAATCCAAAATTGAGGGGAAAATGTCGATCTCAAAAATATTGACAAAAACTAAAACCCTTGAACTGATAAATACAATGATATCATAATAATTAAGTGTCAGGAGCCTGGCTTACAAATTGTCTTTAATACAATATTGCAAAGTATACTTAGCGTTAGCTTCGGACATCCAACGAAAGCTGTGACGGGGTGATGAAATTTTTTAAAAAAAGTTAGCGCTGCAAGTAAAATTAAGAAACCAGATTGGACAAAATTCGGGTATGGTTGCACGATGAAAAATGAAGATCCTTAAATTGTTTTTGTTACATTACTTGAAAAAAATTTAGGAAAAAAACTTCAAAAGTATCATCGAATTATTTATCGCAACTCCTTGCCAAATAATGAGACTTTTTTCCGCTAGTGACCCTGTAGAATTCACTGTATTAACAAACTACGAATTAGAGCTCTGAATATTTTGTGAACTTTTCCGAGGAGAAAGAGGAGAGCATGGCAAGTTACTCTTTCATTGAAATGTGCAATAGCTGTCCAAAGGAAAAATAGTCATAAGATTTTAGAATTTTAGGGATTGTGTTTTTTAAAATGTCTGGAAGGAAAGCTATGAGAACTTGCTACTTAGGAATGAAGAATAGCAAATGAATTTAGCTATGCCATCTCTTATTATCCGGTATTTAAGTAATTTAAATTTAAGATAGTACATAAAAGTTTCCCAAACCAGTATAGACCTTCTACATTCTTTTATGATGAAACTTCAGTTTCTTTCTCTCTACTTTGGAGAAAAAAAGAATAAAACATTAAATTTAATACTGAAAGTATCAACATCAACCCAAATTTAATAATTTTCTAACGATATATGGAGAAAATTTTACACATATTTTAAGTATACATTTAGTGTTAGGTTTGTTGATTTTCAGGATCATAAAAAAAATGCTGATCTTTTCAAATTCTTTGTCTATTTCTCTGCAAGACACTACTTGTTACCCTTCTGAAATCCAAATCAGAATTACTGACCTTTTGCATTAGTAATGAAATATGAGAGCTTACTTCAACAGAAAGTCATCCACGTTATATAGAAATTTGGAAATTTGTACCAACAAATTTTTTTCCAGATTTACACACTTCAGCTGTCTGATGCTGTTATAGATTTAGTTCAAAATACGCTTCTAAAGATTTTTTTTTTTTGTTATGAATGCTTAAAAATCTAAATACCGTTGAATATTAATTGATAGCACTTAAAACACTTAAACTTCTTAGGATTCTCAAGAACTAATCAAAAAATTAAAGACTTGGTAAAAAAGATAGACTCATAAACCACATTAAGCACAGATTGTTTAATGTTATTTGTTTCTTTTTTAAGCTTTTAAGCATAAGTCAACTGATAGAACTTATAAAAGTGTTTATTAACAATAACTCTTAAGTTCGGACTTGTTTTATCTTTATAATATTTTCGATTTCAATTGCTCAGATTTACGAGAAAAAAATGTTTGATTTGAGTAAGAATTACATAGTCAGCCAACCTAAAATCTATTTTTAACTTTTTAAACATTTTCAGTTTGTTGGAAAAATACAATGTGGCACGCTGAGCTTTTTCTCTCCAGAAAGTGGCACTCTCCCTAAAAAGGCTGGCCACCCCTGGTCTAAAGGATATTTTTCAGTGAAAACATGGGATTATTTAGTTGAGTGTTTTTATTAAATAAATACTTTTTTTTTAATCGATGTTTTATTTTTTTTGAGAGTATGAATTTCAGCTGTGGGGCATTTCACGGTATTTGTGACATAGGGGTGTCCGTAACAAAACTTTTTAAAAGTTTAAAATTTTTACATATATTGAAAAAGTACATTCTAAAGTTTTTGAATATCATATTGTTTTCATAGTTCACTTTATATTATGTTTGTAATTGCACTCAGAACATTGAAAATGCAATTTTCACTGTTACGGACTCTACATTGAATTTTTCTTTAATAACTAACTTTTATTACAATTATTGTTACGGGCTCTACGGTCATCATTTTCACAATCCGTAATTTTTTATAGAACGCATTTTTTTATTGAAATTGTTAGCTCTATTAGAGGTGAGCCTTTACTTTATCTGTCTCAAGTACCAGTTTTGGCTTAAAAATCGGTTTAAACCAGATTTAAAGAAAAATTCAATGTAGAGTCCGTAACAGTGAAAATTGCATTTTCAATGTTCCGAGTGCAATTACAAACATAATATAAAGTGAACTATGAAAACAATGTGATATTCATATACTTTAGAATGTACTTTTTCAATATATGAAAAAATTTTAAACTTTTAAAAAGTTTCGTTACGGACACCCCTATGTCACAAATACCGTGAAATGCCCCTTATGTGACCCCACTGCTTGCAAGTCCGTCATTTAGGGGGTCATTGATTGCCCCACCCTCTTAGCTTTGAGAAAACCATGTATTTACACAGAAAGGAGTCGTTTTTTGGCATCACCAGGTATGAGTACGCACCCTGTGCCCCCCCCCCCCCCCCATGAAAAAGTTCGAAATGACATGTCTGTTTTTTTCCTTCCCCGTCTCAAACTGTGGTGACATCATTTTTGGACAACAATTAAATGAAGAATGAAACATTCTGAACTTTATACTTTCTAATTGGAAAAGACTAAAGTGATGAAAATTTTATTTTGGGGTGATTTTGGCCAGTGAACCATTCGTCGAGCAAAAATGAACGGGAAAGACGAAAGAGGGACATTTTTTTTGTCCCTTTAGGAAAATTCCTTCACCTTTTATGTCCCGACGGGATTCAGAAGTCCCGTTTGCATTAATTTAGTATTATGAATCCTATATGGCAGGAATCACGCTGAAGCTTTTAAGTGCCACTCCTTGTACTGCGCTGAGAGGCAGACAGATGATTCCTGCTTTAGGAAACAGTCTTCTTGGGGACCCTAAGGCGTAGGGGGCCTTAGACCCTACTGATTTTGAAAATTTGCTAAATTAATTTAGGAAGTAAAGGGTTAAATTGCTTCTCACCAAGTTCAAGAAATGGCAACGTCCATAATAAAACTATTTGACCAAAGTGTTAAGCAAAGAGGAAAAAAAAACACGAAGTTCTGTCAAAAACTAAATACGCAGGCATGATATGCGTCTATGCTTTTGTTTTATTGTTTAGTGAAATTCGAAACTTTATTCGGAAAATTAAAACTGTCCTTCCTTCCCAAAAATTTTACTTCGGGGCGCCTTGATGCAAACGATTCAATAATCCTTTCAATGATCAACAAAATGAATGGTTGCATTCTTTTCAAAGTACCTGACGCAAGTTTAATTTTCTGAACCCATTACAAATTATATTTTAGCAAATGAAAGTATCAATAATGGCTCCTACAAAGGTAAACAAGACCCGTATTGACATTTGCAAAAAATAACGCCGCTTCTTCGCACCTGCAGATGGCTCTGCGCACCTAGACCTCCTTTCCGTTTGCAGAAAAAACGAGCCAGCCGCCAGAGCCGGCGACGCTCTGTCTGCAACGCACCTGTGTTCTCTTGCTTCAGACGTATCACACCCAGGTCAGGTGCGCTGCTTTGGCTTTCGAAAAAGGACGCACGTGTGCGTGCGAACTGCAAGTGCAACAATCGGTAAATTCGTGTGAACAGGGGGGGAGGGGGAGAGATATAGGATACGGTTTTATCTCGACCGATTTCTTTTTTATGTTATTTGCATATGTAGATATAGTTTTGTTTTGGTTCTTTGAAGAAAAAAATGGTGATTAGCTTTTAGAAGAAGATCCGTTTTTTTTTTGTTCTTTAACGGAATTCATTTAGATATATACAACGATATTTTCCTCATTTCGTAATTATGAATTCTGGTTTCGTTCTTCATTAAAGCTCTGATTTATTAATTCTCATGAACTGAGAATTTGGTTTCGAAATGTTTTTTCTCACCTCAATACATTGCAACACACATCTTAATGATCTGCAGAAAATTTTACAATTGTTGAAAGAGTCTTGGTCAGAAATTTTGAAATTGGAAGAAATATGATTTTCAAAAAATCTGCAAATAAAAAATTGTAAAAATGCTGCAAATTTTATATTTTAGAAAATTTAAAACGTAAAGCAAATGATCTCGTGATTTGCAACAAAAAATTTTGCTTCCTTTTCAAATGCACAGGGAAAAAAGAAAAGAAATATTTTTTTTTATCACACATAATACTTGCTTCTCCACAATTTTAAAGCGATTTTCACCAAATCCCCTTTTTGATCATTTCTTTTTTACAATCATTCCGGTTGAACTACAGCCAATGCTTCTGACTCTTGCTGGTAGGTGTGAAAAAAAATATTTTAGCTACCAGTTTGTCAGTTATCTCAGCTTTAATGAGATACCTGTAACAATGGCGATTCCAAACTGATGTTTTCGTAACAAAGCCGAAACTGCAGTCTCTGGATAACGAAATCCAGCTGAAAAAACTGGACCTTGTGCCATTGCTGTCCAAAAATGGACTTTTTTTTCTGTTGGACCTTATGCTCTTTGGATCTTCTGGCCATTAGAGGACCTTCTGTCTCTCGAATCTTCTCCCTCGGACCTTTTGGATGTGGATCTTCTGTTCGAGGATCTTTTGGTTTTCGACCCTTTAGCGCCGGATCCCGTTATTCACACTGACAATTAAAAAAAAACTCCTATCCCTTTGATAGAAAACAAAATGGCCGACTATCATCTCAGCTTTGTTTATCGCGGCACAGGGAACAAAGTGCTGACGCGACGCACCGGATCACAGGCTGTAATGTTTTGTATTGTGTTTTCCTTTTTTTGGGCGCCGTGATAACGAGCAGCTTCCGACAAAAGTGCTGAATGGAATGCCTGCGAAGTTAACGAACAAAAACTAAAAGTCACAACAGTCTGAAAGACTAAATTGTTGAAACTCGGATCAACTCCAATTCGGAAACCTATCCGCTTTCAGCAATCCAAACAATTCCTGCAGATCAGTTCATCCGACTCTCACTCATCCTATTTTTGCTTAAAGTGAGGACATACAGCGGTGCCCTCGCCTTCTCCGATCTGAGATCCGGATATAAGATCCAAAACCAAAAGGTCCACGAACAGACAGAAGATCCACGTCCAAAACGTCTGAAGGATAGAATATCCAAGAGACAGAAGGTCCGCCAGACATAAGGTCAAATAGCCATTAGATCCAAAGAACATAAGGTCTAATAGCCACAAGATCCAAAGAACATAAGGTCCGACAGACAAAAGTTCTACATTTTTGGACAGCGATGGCATAACGTCCAGTTTCCTCGGCAGGGTGTACATAAAACCTGATTTTGAAGTTTATCCTTTGCCTCAAACTTATTTCGTTAAATATTCAAGGCCCGGTATTTGTTATAAATACCGGGCCCACGTGCTTCGCGCTCAGTTCTCTTATACAGCTTTCATGTTGTTTGCTGAGCTTCTTGCACTGAGAAAGGGGCTCCATTGTAGCCTTGAAATAGCTCTTTGCTGTACTTTCTACCTTACTTGTGCTTTATTTACGTTGATTTTTAACTTCAAATATAATTCAAGTATTTGTTTTTTCCTTTTTATTATTAATTTTCCAAGTAATTTGTATATTATTTTATGTAAATTTATATCCAGTTATAATGTACGTTTCCTAGCTGGCGCTTAGTCATTCGTTAGTTTTTCTTTCCTCCCAGTCACCACATCTGGTTAAAACCCTAATCCTCCCTGGTGGTGACTTGGTGACTGGTGGGGTTCAAATAAATAAATAAATATTCAAGTTATTCGTAGTAACTACCGTTATGGGAGTGATGGCGCATTATCCCTATCAAATACATTCCCTAAAGCTAACATGAGTTAGATTTTAATCAATAGCGATTTTTATGAACTTTTTATTGAGAATATTTCGCATCAAACTGTTTTTTCATTTGGAGTTTAAAAGCTGTTTTCTTTTTTTTTTTTTTTTTTTCGAATAGCAGCAAAATATATCTGAATCAACAATTTATCCAAAAATATCCGGTAAATATAAGTTTAGATTTTTTTTAATTGTTCAACTTTCTAATCGTTGGCGAACCATGGAAGTTAGTACTATCCTTGCAACTTTTTAATTAAAAAAATTACAATAAATTAATTACGTTTCGAATTTATTGAATCAAATGAAGTCCATTGTTTTCGTTAATGGGAAAAGAAAAGGTCTTCGATTAAAAGTATTTTGGTTTTAATGACGGTTTTAGAAATAAAAAACTAAAAAGATATAAGCCTTTAGTTGTTCAGTTTTTCATTGATAAAAATAATTGTTGTGGAAGTCGTGTTTTAGATTTAAAAAAGAAAAATTGAATTTCTCCATCAAAAATTTGTTGTAAAAAATATCAAATGCCTTACATTGATTACATTTTTTTTTCTTTTTTCACACTTTTTTGTGCGTGTTCTTTTACCTTTCTTACTTTTTCTTTTTTCTCAGTTTAACTACTCCTAAACAACGAAAAGTTTATCATAGTTTATCGAACGTATTTCCCATTCACTGCACTTCAGTATTCAACGGGTCAACGCGAGACCATGTTAGCAGCGAAGCCCTGGACGGTTGCCTGGATTGCCAAGCACTGGGGCCGCCCCTGGTCGGCTTAAAAGAACGATCTATCTGTGAATTTCCCCTGGAAGCTTCTGTTGTATTTTTATCCAGAAAATTCCATTTGTTCGTAGAGGGGAAAATAACTTCCGTCTGCGCCGAACATTTTACTGAAAACTGAAGAGAACACTTTTGCGTAGAAGCATGAATATGAATAAGTCCAATTCTTTTACTTGTACAGTCGAACCTATTTATCTCGAACCTGCCTATCTCGAAAACCTCTCTATGTCGAAATTTTTCGATTTCCCTGCTTTTACAGCATACATTTAAAGTTTTTTCTCGTGTTTATCTCGAATTATTTTTCCTGAAAACCTCTATATCTTGAGTTTCATCTCCAGCCACCTTTATCAATGGTATAACTTGGAGACAAAAATCATCTTCTGCACAATCATTCAAAGACTATGTTCGTGTTTAAAGGTATGCATTAACTTGCTACCGATGTAGTCATCACAATTAGTAAAACGTCGTCTCACAACATGTCGTACATAAGATATTCAACAAATAATCAATGCAAAACTATCTATTGAATATTTAACTTTGTTCCAATTGCTCATTTCTGTAAATTTTATCACAACCTCTGTATCTCGAATAATTTTTCTTCTGTCCCGCGAAATTCGAGATAAACGGGATCCGGCTAGAAGGTCCAAAACCAAGAGGTCCACGAACAGAAGATCCACGTCCAAAAGGTCCGCGGGATAGAAGATCCGCGAGACAGAAGGTCCGCCAGACAAAAGGTCCAATGGCCATAAGGTCCAAGGAGGGGCTATCTACAAAGGTACAATCAAAAACTCTTTCTCTGATGAAAATTATTAAAATTTGGATGGCCTAGATGCGTTCTAATTCTATTAGCGTGACCTGAGAAAAGATCCGATGAGCACAGGCGCGGATCCAGGGGCTTAAGCGACCAAATATAGCGTAAAACTGCAGTTTTGGGAACTAATATTACGAAGAAATTGCCAAACTACCCAATTTTTGCCCAAATATTGCACTTGGACCCCCTCCCCCCTTTCCGAAAATGACCCCCTCCTTAACCTGAAGTTGGATCCGCCCTTGGATGAGCATATGCTGGGCTGCTTTTACCATTAAATTCAGGCTTTTTTGGGAGACTTTTTCCGAAAAGGCTCAAGCTCAATTTTTTTGCTTTTTGATGCATCTCGATTCAGTTGCTCATCTACTTATGCTGTCACGAGCTGTTTTTGATCCAAGTTGAAGTTTTGTACGATTAAGGTGCGAATTGTCAGTTCGAGCCGTTTTTTTTTTCAATTCCTGAAACCCCTAGAAATGTAAATTTTTTTCTTGGCCTTCTTAACCTTCCGGAACGCGCTCGACATACCCATACTCGACAGCGCGCGCTGGGTCAGAATGACCCATATCACATTGAAAAGTATTTAAACAATATTTAATGAATAATTTAGAAGTAAATTATGATTTTGACAAATATTAATCTAGCATCTCAAAAGTACATCAAAGGTCAAGGGGTCGACTTTAAATGCAGCTACAGAGGACCTGATCCATTTCTTTCAAATAGAGCTGCGAATGTTTTTCCTTGCGCCTGGGTCGAAAAGACCCAGCGCGAGTGCTCGAATGTTAATCGATATTCATGTCTGAATTTGCTCTCCACGAAATAAAAAACAATGTACTACCATACTAGGGCCGATTTAAAAGACGAAAAATTAGCTAAGTGCTTTCAGTTTCAAGTTTCGGCTTTCAGAGACATTTGCATAAAATCTGACTTCTATCTGAACTTTTGTGATGGTAAAAAAATGTCTTTTGTAAGTTCCGATTTTCGTTTCGGTATTTTTTTTTTTTTTTTTTTTGAATTCCAGACAGACATTTTGAGACCATATTGTCTATCTGCAGTAGAAATTTGAAAGCATTTCGCGGAATAGTTTTCTTTTTATTCATATATTTGCATTTTGTCTAAACTTTTGGATCGCACTTATTAATAAAAATTTCCCTCAATATATTAATTTCTCGAAAAAGACAAGAAACAGCTCATTCTAACAGGTTTAACCCAAGAAGTAATATTAATGAATTCCTCCATATTCACGAAGAAACCAAACCAAAACAGAAAAAGAAAAAAGACGCGCCGAAACCTCTGACCCCTAACAAATGCCACGTGCGCGGTTGCTCCTGGCAACGGTTTTACCGCGCGCGAGAATTCCGTCGCTCTGTGTGTGCTCTTTGATCACCCTATTAGGAGAGCCGCGCTCTTTTCCTCTCTCGGCACCACGTGACGCCCCGCAAGCAAGCCCCAGGTGCGCGGCAGACTGGATGGCGCGCGCGACCCGCCCCCAGCCTCGCAAATTGCGTTCCGGCGGTACTTGTAGGTCGGAATCCGCGACAAACGGGGGTCGGGTATGTTGTTGTTGTGGCATCTTCATCGCAGTCCCTGACAGTCAAAAATATAAAAAAACAAATCATCGTTTTGGTCTCGGTTGTCAATCAATCTCTTCATTGTGATAAGTTAGCACGCAACATATTTTGGTTTCTTGAGTATTTTTTCTGATAAGGTAATTATATTTAAAGTTTTTTTTAAAAGAAATGTAATACTGAATTTTAAACCACTTCCCTCCTCGCTAATACTGCGCAGCATCCCACCCTACCCCAAAAAACGAGACCCTCCAAAAAGTAAGTCATAAATCCCTTTAAAATCCAAGCATTTCAAGGGCATAGTCAGCACCCCAAGACAAAAAAAAATAAATAAATAAATTCCATCTAATCATATTAGTGATGCAGTCTGCACCATGCCTCCCCCCCCCTGTCTTGTCGGCACACATTTCAACAACAAAAAAGGGCAACCTAACGTTTAAATTGCCTTCACATCTCATGAGTGGGGGAAGAGGAATCTATACAGACACATTTTACATTAAAAAACATGTATTATGGTGTAATTGCTACGTAAAATGTTAATATTTAACAAAATAAGTTGGAGACAAAAGTTAAACTTCAAAATCTGGACCTTTTGCCCACCCCGCTGAAAAATCCGGACCTTATAGCATCACTGTCCAAAAATGTGGACCTTATGTCTGTCAGACCTTATGTTCCTTGGACTTTATGGCCATTGGACTTTATGTCTGGCAGACCTTCCGTCTCACGGATCTTCTGTCCCGCGGACCTTTTGGACGTGGATCTTCTGTTCGTGGACCTTTTAGCCGGATCTCGTTCTTACTAGCCCCAAAAAACGGTCGATTAGCTGGGTAGCTGTTGGGCTAAAAAATCTGCCGCCCCCTTTCTACTTTCAAAGGAAGGATCAAACCTACCTTGAATTTAAATACTCACTCTAATGCCCACTTATCGCCTTTTTTGCGAGGTCTCTTCCACTAATTTATTACTATGTATTCATGCATCGGAACGGAAACTTTTCATTTTTATTTTTCATTTTTATGAAACGGTGGAAAATTAGCATTATTTAGTGACGCGATAAAAGATATCGCTACGCAAAACAAAATTTTATTGTTTTCAAGAATTAGAAAAGGCTTTCAAATGTAGAACTTGACGCTCTTGCGAACGCTGCCGTATTATACTTATCAAACTAGAAGGTTTCACACAAAACGGCAAACTTCAAAATCTTGACCTTTTGTCCGAACAACACTAAGAAAATAAGAAGGAATATAGGACTTTATTTCCTACATTCACAAAAAGTTTCTTCTGTTCATGGATCTTTTGTCCTTCGGACCTTTCTCGTATGATTCTTCATTCTTGCATCCGTCAGACCATTTGGTCTTGGATTTTCTGTCCGTAAATCCGCACAGAAGATCCAACGGTCCACGGACAGAGGACAGAGGATATATCCACGATATATCCACCCACGCACACAAAAAGTTCATAGGCCCGGCGAACAGAAGATGCTAGAGGCAGAAGATCCGGTGAACATGAAGTCCAGCGGACATAAAGTCCGACTGACGGAAGATTCAAGGTGCAGAAGTTTTGATTGCGTTAAACTCTTCAGTCCTGATTTTTTCAACCATGAATTTCAAGTTTTTAAACCTTTGTTAGGTCTGAATAATACCTAGAAAAAAAATTGGTATTCATGAAAAATGAATGCTACAATCTTAGATTTTTTAATGCATAGTTTTTTTCTTTTGTT
Organism: Uloborus plumipes; assembly: GCA_038373865.1. Taxonomy (NCBI): domain Eukaryota; kingdom Metazoa; phylum Arthropoda; class Arachnida; order Araneae; family Uloboridae; genus Uloborus; species Uloborus plumipes. The sequence continues at coordinate 25,175 of JAXGGA010002729.1, read as the reverse complement.
ACAGTTTGCTTTGAAACCAAATATAAATAAACACTTGGAATGTACACATATGTATACCTTCAACTGAAACTGAAAAGGGTGGGTTCAGCATGGTCCGACAAACAGAAGATTCGAGGGACAGAAGGTTCAGCGGACATAAGCTAGTACGTCCGACAAACAGAAGGTCCGACTGACAGGAAGTTCTGCGGACATACGATCCTCCCCCCCCCCCCTCTAGCTGGGTACCAACGAATTAAAAAAAATAATAATAAATAAATAAAAGCATATCTCTAACCCGCTTTTTGTATCCTTCCATTTATGATTGCAATGATTCATATTGGAGGGGGAAGTTAGGCAATTAAACGACTTTTGAGCATGTCAGAAACAGTTTTAGGAATGATTTATTAGCCGAGGACATCAGTAGTGCAATGAAGCAATCTTGACTTCGAAGCTAATTGCTGTCCAACAGCATATCAATCAAAAATTAGTAGGGACAGTGATAGAGAACACTTGCAACGTGTCAATAAAATAACTCTACACAGAGTACTAAATTAATTCAAATAATAAATGTTTTGTCCGGAATTTTGTCTCTAACCCTAAAACCTATTCATGTCATCTCATTTCAAATTTTTTCTTTTTTCATCATTTATTTCTAAGTACACTTATAAGCGTTTGATTTAGTCCTGTTTTTTTGCTGCTGTGTTTACCACAAACGGAAAAATTGTAGGAAATTTTTTTGTTTTCTGAAATCTCTGTTAGAGGGAAAGTTTTCTTAAATTAAAAAAAAAAGTCCTTCGTTTTTTTTCAACTGGTTTTCCCTTATTTCAAAAACTGTTTATGAAATTTTACGTAAACAAAAGAAGAAAAAAAAAATCCGCTACCGACGCATTTTGGAATAATTTCAAAATTATTTTGTAAGTTAGCAATTTCACTAACAATGTGATAAAACCCTTGCTTTCAAAAATAATAATACTAAATCCGTGCATGAATAAAATGAAGTTGATTTGAGCAAATTCCTTGGCTTATTAGCAGAGAACGAATTTTCTGTATTAAATATTGCTAAATAAAATAATTGAAACTCTATGTTACATAATTTTCTTTCAATAATATTCTAGTGCTAAGTCCCCGAAAAGGTACTTGTTTCACAAACTCTGATTTTAAAACTGAGGACTCAATAAATTCAGGGGTACGGACAGAGGGTCCAAAACACAACTGTCCACGGGCAGGTCCTAGGAACAAAAGGTCCGACGGACAAAATATACACGGACAGAAGGTCCAGCTTTCTGAGCAATTTGGACATAAGGTCCGGATTTCGAAGTTTATTCTTTGTCTAAAATTTTTAAATCCGTCTTTGCTATAATTTTCAAGAAATTGTCTGCTTTCAATCGTCAGGTCAAATTTTTCCGCAGACGCGTGGTTGAAAATTTCTGGATTAAAATACTGAGTCATATTGGGCGAATCAAAGTGAAAGTCGCTGACCTTTTGGACGTGGATCTTCTGTTCGTGGACCTTTTGGATTTGGACCTTCTATCCGGATCCCGTTTCTGTGAGTCTAATGCTAATCTTAGCCGACCCCTTATCTTATAAGTAGAAATAGTTTATCTCGGGGAAGTTTGTCCCGTGAAAGTCAGTCCGAAACGCCAGAGGGACAAATCGATTCTATTTCCGACTATTTTTAGTCATAAAACCTAACGAAAGAATTATTGCTGTACTTTATGAAGAACTATAAAAAATAGCGGATCTTTTTTGTGTCCAAAAAAAAAAAAAAAAATGCAATCGCATATTTTAGCCCCTATTAATGTTGGTGCATTCAAACGCAATAAAATGTTGACTTTTAAAAATAAATGTATGGATGTTTTTCCCGTTACTTCAAAGAAATGCTGTGGAAGTTGAAAGGATTTTTTCATCTGAAGAAACAATATTTTATTCAGTGAGAAAATAATTTTTAACAAAAGAAAACCTTCTTGTGGTTTATTTCAGGTGAAGCAGTTAGTGTGCGCATCACTTTTTGAGTAAATATTTGATTTAATATGTATTTAGAACGAATTTCCAATGTAATCATTTGGAAAAAAAAAAAAAGTCAGTTTAGTAACCACTTTCTTTCCGTCTTTCCACATTCCCCAACTTTCAAGTGATAAGCGTTTTGAAGGTTTTTTTTTTTTTTCAATAATTTCTTTTGACTCTGGAGGCCTGTCAAATATTTCTTCGGGCACCTGGCGACCTTGCATTCTCAAAAAAAAAAAAAAAATCCTGAGTTTGAAAATAAAAAAGGAAAGAAAGAAAGGTAGGAGAAAAAAAAAGAATTATACTTTCAATAATATGGGTATGACGCATTCTGTACATATTATAAAGAAATAAAATTGTTGCGTCTGAAGAACAGATCCGACATAATACCCCCTTTTCATCAATGCGGATATCAATCTGAGTCATCACGGCAACTGCCAAAGAACGCGAATATTTTCTCCCCGATTTCTTTCGCCATATTCATACGTGCTCAAACCCATTATGCAAGTTTTTACGGGCAGAAAAAAAGTGATCGGCACATTCTGAGCGCAGCGAGGGCCCGGCGCCAGGCAGGCCGTCGACAAACTCTGCGCACAATGCCGCTGCCCAAGTGTCAGGGGTCAGAGGACCGTCAATTACCAACAGTTAGCTCCACTTGTCGAATGGGTGGGTGGTGAAAATAAAGCTTGTTTGCTTGGAGGAATCTCTTCGGGTTCGGATCTTCATCCGCCAGAGCTCTCTGGCCCACTTCTTGTGTCTTCTCTTCCTCCTGTAAATCTCTCTCCGGCTGCAGGTGTGGATCAGACTGGTCGGCGACGGCGGATTCGGTTTCTCACGGATTCCGGGCGACGCGGGTCTGGGGAGGGGGGCAGCGCAGGCGATCGTGTTTTGTTTCGCGCGCTGATATGGGGGGAGGGCAGCGCCGTGGAATGCGGATAAAGATTAGTTCACAGGTGGGGAGTGCTACTGTGAAATAAGTGCGATGTACTTGGTGGTTGATGGTCTCATTAGTGGATTGGTATTGCTTGTAATTGGCGCTCTTTCTTTTTTTTTCTTTTTCCCCTTCCCTTGGGCTGGTTTTGGTCTGTTAAGAGTCGCTTGTAATAACCTTTTTTTCTGTAATTCAGTGAATAATAGTCACTTCTTCAAAGCAAACCATGAACGAGGTGACAAAAAGGATGAAGACTAAAGATGGCTCACAAATTAATTTAATAGGCGAAGATGTTTGATTTCAAAACATTTGGCTACCATACTGCACAAGCAATTTTAATTCATTAGTTTTTGATAATTTGTTGTGTTGTGAAGTGTTAAATTTTTATAAGAACACACACAGAAATACAAACAGAAAATCTGGGGGAAGGGAGGGCATAAGGTACAGCTGGTCAATGATCCGACAAAAAAAATAATAAAATAAAATAAAATAAAATAAAAAAATAAAGAAAAAAAATCCGATAAACCAATAGGTTTAATGGGATCCGGCTAAAAGGTCCAAAACCAAAACGTCCACGAACAGAAGATCCACGTTCAAAAGGTCCGCGGGTTAGAAGGTCCGCGAGACATGGGGTCCGCCAGACAGAAGGTCCAAGGGCCATAAGGTCCAAGGAGCATAAGATCCAACAGCCAAAAGATCCACGAACAGAAGGTCCATATTTTTGGACAGCGATGGCATAAGGTCCAGATTTCTCAGCGGGGTGGACAAAAGGTCCAGATTTTGGGTTTATCTATTGTCTTCAACTTATTTTGGTAAATATTCAAGTTTTACATGGTAATTACCACCATATTACATGTTTTTTAATACAAAATGTCTCTGTATAGATCCCCTTTCCCCCACTCATGAGATGTAAAGGTAATTTAAACATTAGGTTGCCTTTTTTTTTATTGAAATGTGTTTCATTGTAAATGTAGCGTGGAGATGGCCCCTTATGTGCCAACGGGTTTGCGCGCATATAGGCAGAAAATCCAGCGAACTAAAGATCCATTGTCAAAAATTCCAAGATACAGAAGATAAAATAACCGCCGGATCCCAAAATAACCAAATGGTCCACCGCACATACGAGCCAAAGGTCCATATACTTCGCAGCAGTTTAACTTGGCAGTGACGTCACTATAGGCGGAGTCAACAGCGTGACGTTAGCCTATGAAAAACGAGCTAGATAAAACGTTACAGCCTACTTGGCGAATTAGAGGAGACCGCTGGCTGCTTGTGAGCTCTTATTGGCTCCGCCCGTAGTGACGTCACTGCCAAGTTAAACTGCTGCGAAGTATAGTCAAAATCGCGGGGTCTGGACATAAGTACAAAACCAAAAGGAGCACGCGCAGATCCACGTTCAAAAGTTCCGAGGGACAGAAGGTCCGGCAGACGCAAGCTACATCAAGGTCCGACAGAGAAAAGAACCACGAGCAGGAGGTTCGGACTGAAAGATTTCATCCAAGCCTTGTCCAGAAAACGGGATCTTCTTCTGTCCTTTGGCCCTTTTGGTTATGAATGTCTTTTCGGACATTCATCAGCCCGTCGGATCTTTTGAACGTGGATCTTCTGTCCGTCACACTTTTTAGACGCGAATCTTCCGTCCACCTGACCTTTTGGTTTTGGACCTTCTGCACGCCGGACATTTTGGACGTGGATTTTCTGTCTGCCGAACCTTTTTGTTTTAAACCTTATGTCAACCGGATCTTTTGGTTATGATTGCATCTCCAGTTTTTTTCTGACCTTATGCACAGACGGTCGATCGTTTGAGTTAAAATTAAGGGTGGATCTAACTTGTGATTTGAGGGGGTTATTGTTAAAATATGAGCACATACTTCGTATAGAGAGTTCAGGAGTATTCCTTAGTAATTTCTCAAAATTGAAGTCCCAAAATCCAGTTACTGCTATAATTTCCATTAGTTCTCTGCAGTTATTATTAGAGAACCGCCCCCTCCTCCTCCTCCAAATTATGAACTGTTATAATATAATGTAGCTTTAATTTTTAACAATTTGAAATCAAAAGCATTTTTTAAAATAAAGATGTACGTTGACTGTATTTGAATTAAAATTTGTTTTAAAGTTATCAACCTCGGTAATGTGAAAGCACGAAATGTAATGGAAACTTAATCGAAAATCTCAGTGTTTGATCCTAAATGTGTTTAGATTTTTTGCATCTTCTCTCTATTAATAAATGAATTAATTATGTCCAATAATCACAGCGAAATGAAATCTTTTCTATACGTGTGCTCAACCAATACTTAAACAAATCGACTGGAGGTGAAAACAAGGGATCTGGTTATAAGGTCCAAAAACAAAAGGTCCATGAACAGAAGATCCACGTACAAAAGGTCCGAGGGATAGAAAGAAGATCCGAGAGACAGAAGGTCCAATGGCCATAAGATCCAAGGAACAGAAGCTCCGACAGACGAAAGGTCCACATTTTTGGACAGCGATGGCATAATGTCCAGTTTTCTCGGCGGGGTGGGCATAAGGTCCATGTTTTGAAGTTTATCCGTTGTCTTAAACTTATTTTGTTAAAATACTCAAGTTATACGTGGTGATTACCACCATAATACATAATACATACTTTTGGTTTTGGACTCCGTCCTGCATTACAATCTTTTTGTATACATACACGCAGATAGAAACGCATATGCACTAAATTTTCTTCTCTTGAATGTTTTATGGAATCAGTATATTAAAAATAATGTTTGTATTTTACTTTATTGTACATTACGTTAGAAAAGTTTTGAGCATGAAGGAAATAAAAATTACGAATAGTTGAGTGCTGAGTGCTTACCCTACTAAAATAATTTTTATAAAAAGAAATGAGCAGTCATTAGCGTGCTTTGTTGCATCAAAAAATTAAATGCATGAATATCAATTTAATTGCTCATTTGCTATGCATTCTTAATAATTCAAATTTTTGTTAATAAACACAGGAAATTCGCACTAAATAATTAAAAAAAAAGAGAATAAAAAATAACAATTTCGTTACATTAATTTAATTGCATTCCTAAAAATTCTTATCATTATTAAGAAACAACACAATTGATAGTTGTATGTTCAACGAAAAAAAAAATGTCAAACAAAATTGCTGAAAGTTTCCCTGTTAAAATTCCTTTTATGAGTGTAAATGAGAGAAGCCATCAGCGAGCATCGTAGTATTGTGCCAGTATCACATCTGCTTTCATTGAGTGAAAACGAGAAATACTATGTCCACACACAACCCCTTCAGCGAGGGGTCCACTCCGTGGGTGATTTCCAGGGATCCCATTCACAAAACGGGGGAGGGCGTCGCGACTTCTTGATGTCTCTCCCCCTCTCCACACCCCCTTTTCTCAGCAGATTTCACACCGGGCGCCCGCTAATAAGTATCTCAACAGCCAGGCCCATTGTGCGAGGCGCGAGAGTCGACTGCCGATAGCGAAACACATCACCCCCCCCCCCCAGATGTGTTGAGCAGGGTTGAGTGTTGAGTCCGCGGCGACGCCGAGTCTGCTCCACAGCTGGACGACCTCAGGGCCGACCTCGCGCGAATACGAGGACAATTTTTTCGCCCGCACGTGACCCTTTGCAACGTCCTTTCAAGGCTGTGTAAACGGTACCGAAAATGTCATCCGCAACAAAGCAGGTTGTTTGCAGTCGGAATGCCTGTTTTCTTCCAACTACTAGGTCAGGCTCTGAATAGATCTCATCTATTTCAGATCGATATCGAAAAAAAAAAAAAAAAAAAACATGGTATCTGTTCATCGATAATCTATCAAGATAACGATCAGCAGCATGCTCAAGAATTATCGTTTATGATTGACAGATTTCGAGTTAACTTAGTTTATTGTTTTTTCTCCCTGTACGAGTCTCACTTTTCTGCCGCGCTGAGCGAGCACTATAGTGGTTCTGCACATTTTATCAAAATTGAGTTTGGTACCAGGTGGTGATTTACCACTTGTTTCACCTGAATAAATTTTTTAATGGCCACTTATAGATTAGAAATATTTGTAAAAAAAAACTGAAAAAGTAGCCTCTGAATTAAATACATGGAGGCTCAAATCTTTAAACGGACATTTAACCAGATTTAACACTCGTAACTCAGCTGCAGACACGGATTTTGCGCTTAGCTCGGCAGTATACTAGGCAGGACCTTCTTCTGGGGTGGGTGGTAATCACAGAATCCTGCTGGTCGAAAACCCGAAGGTCCACGAACGGAAGGAGTGGGGGAAGGGGGATCTATACAGATATTTCATATTAAAAAACATGTATTATGGTGGGAATTATCTCGTAAAACTTGAATATGTAACAAAATAAGTTGGAGTCAAAGGATAAACTTTAAAATCTGGACCTTTTGTCCACCAGCTGAGAAATCCGGAATTTATGCCATCGCTGTCCAAAAATGTGGACCTTATGTCTGTTGGACCTTATGGCCATTGGACCTTATGTCTGGCGGACCTTCTGTCTCTCGGATCTTCTATCCAGCGGACCTTTTGGACTCGGATTTTCTGTTCGGGATTCGTCTCTAATGTCTAAAATCAAAAGGTCCATGAAACTGAACATCCACGTCCAAAAGGTCCGCGGGATAGAAGATCCGAGAGACAGAAGGTCCGCCAGACAAAACGTGCACGAACAAAAGGTCCACATTTTTGGATAGCAGTGGCATAAGGTCCAACTTTCTTAGCTGGGTGGATATAAGGTACAGATTTTGAAGTTCATCCTTTATCTCAAACTTATTTTGTTAAATATTCAAGTTATACCATAATGTCCATATACCATAGTAGTCCACCATAATGCATGTTTTTCAATATAAAATGTGTTGTATTGTTGACCCTTCATCCTGGATTCGCCTTCAGCCCAGGGGGGAGGAGGAGGTAGTAAAATGGATGAAATGTTTGAAAGACAGATTTCTACAACCGGCAAATTAATATTAATTTTTTTTTTCAGAAACATTCATGAAAAAAATCGAATTATAGAATGAGCATGTGTAAAAAAAATTTATAAAAACATTAAAACTTTTATTTATAGCTGAAAGACGTTAACAAAGAACAAGCAAAATTTCAAAATCAAAAGGAATAAAAATTGTAGTTTTTCAATTTTGATTATTCTAATTTTATGGTGACTAACGAGATCAAGCATTATGAAAGTTTAAAAACAAAGAAAAATTCTGCAAGAGCAAAAAGCTAGAACTCGTTATGCTGGACGCAAATTGCATCGTTGTATATTAGTGATGAAGTTTAACATGAAATTTAAACAAAAAGCTTGAAATCTGGTAAAGTTGACGTCAGCCAATATATATCGACCTTCAAATCAAAAGCATTGGCGAAAGATCGAGATTGAATGAAAGTCGACATTCTCCAATTTCGGTCATTCAAGGAAACATTTTACCTTGCACTTCTTACGAGAATTCAATTCGATTTGTCTCTCAAAATCGATGTTTTTATAATTCTTACAAATAGGGATAAAATTTTATTGGTACCAAAGCATTTAAAAAATACATTTTCCAGATGTGCCAATTTTTTTTTTTTTTGTCAAACACAGCAAAAAAACAAAAACACAAAATATTTCGTCACACACACGCACACACACAAAAAATATTTTTTGGACCCGAACTTGACACAGTGCATTTGGGTAGGAGGGGGCGACAGAAAAGCGTAAAGCATTTACCTGTGCAATTTCAATTACTGTCATAACTAGAAAGATTGTGTCGCCATCTATTAACTAAGAAACGTACGATATTCCAAGTTAAATAATTCTGAAGAAAACAAAAATCATTTTATATTTGTTTTCTCTCTGTGTATATCGCCAGGCACATACTGTCATTTTGGAATTTTAGGGTTACAGGCATTTAGGGATGTTAGCCAAGAGAGAGAGAGCATTTGCTTCTTTTGAGAAGCTAACGTTTTTAAATTTATGCTCGCATATCTGTGGATGTGGGTGTGATTTGGTTTGGGTGTTTTTCCGACGTGATATAAATCGAGTATTCTATCCCCCTCCCTCACCGGAGAAAAGATACAACAGGCTTTTCTCTAGCATGAGTATGTAGGTTTCTGAATTCTTGCTACTAATTCTCATTGCTACTAATTACTCGTACATTTATCCGAAATGTCGGAATTTTTAAATTGAAAGAAACAGTGACTTTCCGAAAGAAAAGGAAAGAAGAAGAAGAAGAAGAAAAAAAAGTCAAGCTCTTTCCTAGGTCTAAAATTCTTATTTCCACTCATTAAAATTACTATTTACTTTAATACGTCTGGAGGGGGATATGGCTGTTTTATGTCTTTTGAGCTAAAATTTCGCCAATTGTTCCAAATATCTTTTTTTTTAATTCATTTCATTTATTGCAGCGAAAAAAATCGATGATTTTCCACATATGTATGATTATCTCACTGAAAAGATGCCCAATTAAATACGCAATGTGTGTATGCAATAGTCTTATTTCAGTGTAAGTTTACATGTTATTAGATTTTTCATTCTTCCTTTCATAGTTATCTAATAACATTGGGAAAAAGTTACACTGTTAAAATAATCTTCTGGGGATTTCATTGTATTTGATGAATAATAATAAAAAAAGAAACGATTCATTTATTTTGAGAGAGAGAGAGAAAAAGATGTATCTCCTCTTTAAAACAGCTTCATTAAAAAAAAATTTTTAGTGGCGCCATCTAAGAACGAATTGATTAACTACTTACTAAATAGGCGCTTTCCCGAAAACTTATGAAAGAACAACTTGTCTAAACTGACATGTTTTTTTCTTTGAATCATTTTATTTAGTGCTTGTTTTTTTTATGAAAGAATAAGTGCTTTGTCAATGTCGCTGGTATTTCATTTTTCCTTATTAATTAAAGCAGCTTTGAAACATCTCAACGCCATTGTGTTTTGTTTTGGTTTTGCCATGATGATGATGCGATTCATGATTCATGCGATGCCGAAGTTTTAGGTTTTGGTAATAAAAAAGTTTGGTTCTTAATGTTCAATGTATGTTGAAACAATGAAGTAAGATATGATTGTTGTGTAATGACTTATTTTATTTATTTGAAAGAAATAATATTGATACTTTGGTATAATTAATAGATAACATTGGGCTTGTTATTACTTTTTATCCAAAAAATTATTTATTGCTATTATTTTACCGCATCTCGTGTATCATTGGAGTTAAAAGAGTTGAAGTTATATAATTCTGTTCATCACATTTGGTTCGCGCATTTTGCTTTAAGATCCAAATATTTCTCGTTGTCTCTTCGCATGCAAGTTCTTAGTGTGGACCCAAGATGTTTTTAGAAATTTCAGTAAAATTGGTTCAAGATCGTATTTTCCTTTGTCTGTGATTTTGTTTTAAGAGTGAAAGAGAATTAAAGACACTTTCTTCAAACTAGTTTATATATGTATTATAAAATATTTTCAAAAAAATGCACCAAAACTCCCATTTGAGCCCAAAAGCTGCACATCCACCTCCTCTTTTGATAATGACTCCTTTCAAAACTAGAAACTGAATATACCATTGATTAGAAGAGTTTAACAGTGATATTACTGATCTGTATAAATTAGATTAACATGTATTTACATTCAATGTGTGTATTAAAATTGTTGCCACCCATCTCGTCTAGTGGTCAGATATGTCTGACCCCCATGGGGAGACAGGGAAGTACATAGCATCCCCGCTGACTCATAGGCCCCGTTTATGCATACTCCGGCTTTAACCCGGCGTGAAGCAGAAGGAGGAGAAATGCAGCATTGAAGCCGGGTTTTCAACAAGACCTGTTTTTGACAAAAGGCGATTTCTCTACCTTTTCCCCAGAATCCCTTGCGGAAAGGTTCTGGTTTCGTGGAAGTCGCGAAAGTTGTTTTTCGTTTTTATTCCTCAAATTGTTGATTTGAAATTAGCTTGGACGTTATGCCTTTCTTTCATAATTCACAATATTACACAAATTTACTGATTTCAAAACATAGGCCCGTTTACATACATACTTATGCACTTTCCAGTATATTTTGTAACTTATTTTAAGTGGGCAAATATCATTATTCTCGGGAATACTTTCCGATTCTTGGGGGAAAAAAACTCATTAATCTCAAACTTTTAAAATGAAATGTGTTGTAACAAAAGCATTTCTTGACAATACTGCGAAAAACAATTTCTATTCGTAAAAAAATATGTTGGACAGTCTGTAATAAATAGGGGTATAGGGGAAGAGATGGTATTTAAAAAAAAAAAAAACAGAGTTTTCATCCTAATAGGCAAATTCTGCCACACATTTTTTTTTTTTTAATGCAATAGAATGCATCCGTATTTATTTCCTCAGTTTTCAGTTGGAATGAAATTTGAAAAAAGTTTATGAATGCACTTGACATGTTTTCGTTCGGGAAATGTTTTGGTAGTTTTGGCCCGTTGACCCTTTAATTTTACAAGATGACCTTTAATTGTTGCAAGTTGACCCTTTTATTTTATTTCTTGTTTCTGTACTAAATTTTTTGAAGCCTGGGCTATATGGCTTTTATTAAAAAAAAAAAAAAAGCGTTTATATTAGAAAAAGAAATCTCCCTTTCAGAAATTGGTTTTATAAAATGGCGCTAAAATTGTGAAAAAAAAGATGATTGTTTTTTGGTTTCCGGATAAAATTTTCTGTAAAGTATTAACTAAAATTTGAATTTTCTGGTCTGAAATTCTCCATTTTGTTTGCTAAGATTGTATTGACAAATCCATTAGATTGACATCATACCAACATGCTCAGACTTCATAATTGTCCAGATATTCCTGATAAAAATATTTTGTCCTGATTTGTCCTAATTTTTTAGTTTTCTGATAGCTCTCTTTTAGGTTCTGATCTTCCTGATTTTTTGCAGACTTATAAATTTTAGGGCTTCCAAACATGTTTTCAGTTTGTCCTTAGGAATAAATAAGATAGCCTTTTTTCCTAACTCTTTCTCTAAACTCATAATTTTTAAAAGTTGAAATTAAAAATGCACTCATTAACCGGTAAATGGGCGCTAAGACGATTAACTTAGGGGCCAATTAGGAGGCTGCGATTTTATTTTTGTACTAAAATTGCTTTTGCTTAGAAGAAATAACTATGCTGAATGCATTAATCGCCTGAGTGTTAATATTTTATTTAGTTTTTTTTTAATTAAAATACATTTTTATTCAGAAAGAGGAGCAATGCTTAACGAATATATTACACCTAATGACTAGTTTTAAACTCTAGCTGTCAAGGGGGAAAAACACATCACCCATAAACTAGGATTACAACAAGTGATAACGTGACATTGGCAATAAGAAAATAATTTACAGTTCAATATTATACTTGTGTATAGGTACACATGTGCATTACTAAATTTTTGCTCAATATCAAAAGTGACCTGGATTTTTTGTAATATTGTCTTAATTTTTTTATCAAAGCCACTACAAAGTCTGCATACTACTCGCAATTCTTGACTGAAAAAGGGATTTTTACCACGTACAATTTTGAAGCCACTTAAATAGAAAATATAAGATATAGTGATTAAGACTTAGTAGAACGAAGTTTAATTTATCGAATAGTAACTTCCTTTTTTTCAGCAAAAATCTGTCGAAAAATTATGTAAACTTAAGGATATTTAGGAAAAAAGCTCTAAATTTAGGCATTTTAGGATAATATAATTTATTTTTCAGTATTGCTAATCTTTCTATTTGAACAAAAGTATCAGTTGATCGAATATTATTTCCGTATTTGTTAAAAATGATTTCAGAGATCTTCAGTTTTCTTCTTTTTGTTAGTTTTTCCTTGCGCACTAACGATACTTTGGCTAAGTAAAATAAGCAACCTTACAGTCAATGCAGGAGAATCCACCTTCAATACCTCATTGATGAAGGAGAGAAATTTCTACCCCATTTGAAACCGGTTTCACCCCGGGTCGGTGCATAAACACGGCCTCGGTGGAGAAAGCCGGGTTGACGCCGGGTTGAATCCTGCTGCATAAACGGGGCCATACGTGGGGAAGGGGGGCCCAAGATTTGAGGACACAAGATCCAGAAAACTATACCAAGGAGTTTACAGGCAAATTTTTTTTGAATAGTTTAATACGGGGTTGGAGGAGCACTTACAAAACTTGAAGGGGCCCACGGGTTCGAATCTCGATTTGGGCATGAATGTACTTTCTCTCTCCTGTCCTTGTCCTTTCTTTGTCCTTGTGTGTTATTGTGCTGTGAATGGTTGTCTACCATATAAACGGGCCCCTAAAGCAAGTATGTATTGTAGGACTTCACATCAAATTTTGCTATAGTTAGGGAAAAGTGAACCAGTATACCCCAAATTTCCAGCCTAGCTGGCACAAGAGAACAACACTAAAATTGTACAATTTGTAGTGTATCGTCACTTTTTGAAAACTTGTATGCAATGTAAATTGATAATGAAGAATATTTGAAAAAAATTAAATATATTAAAATTTGTAAAATAAGAACTGCTAGAATGTTTCTTTTAGTGCACCGTTGTTTGATAACTTTGTCAGAATGTATGGAGTCCTTTTATTAATAATCAATATATGTTGTTGCCTTTTATTAATAATCAATTTAATTTTAGATGAAAAATGGTTTTCAAATCCTGCTTAAGATTGTGTCAGACAGTATCCAAAGAAATTCCAGGCGCTATTCCTACGAGTGAAGCTTTCCGCCTGCCTCCTCTGCCCTCTCCGAGAGATCTTCTGAGACTTTACAAGATCCGTGCTCAACGAAAATTGTCACAGAACTTTCTGTTAGATTCCAGGATCAATAACAAAATTGTCACGAGGACTGGGAATATCAAAGATTGTTACGTCTGTGAAGTTGGGCCTGGTCCGGGCAACATAACGCGTGCCATATTACAAAATGGAGCCAAGCAAGTTGTGGTTATTGAAAAAGATGCCCGATTTCTACCGTCTTTAGAAGTAAGGGTTTAATTAGAAAATATTTACTCTGAAGAATATGGGAGTACAAAGTTTTATCCGACAAACTAAAAAATTAAACTGTTTGCTTTGCTTCCTTATGTGTTGACAAAGGAGCTTGAAACGCATTTAAATTTGCAAGTTTGTGGTATAAAATATCTTCCTTCATTCAAAAGTAGTTTTCCCATATGGAACACTTTAGTATTGAAAAAAAAAATAGACATAAAAGTAGCTCATCTATTATTCTTGATCTAAAAAAAATATTTCTACACTTATAAAGTACAGTAAGTGAATGGATTTATAGTAAAAATTATTGTTTTAATTTTAAAAACTTTTGATAATTCATCTATGTATTTTTCTCATTTTTTAATAAAAACGTTAATGGTATTTGAGCTGCTAAAAAGCAATTTATAAATCAGCAAAACTCTAAATCATGCGGACTAATGTTTTTTGACCCATTTATGTAGCCTAAAAACAGGACGCTTGTTAGTTACATCGTACAAAAACCTTTAATGGGTATATCATTTTACTAAAGCTGTTTTTCACAAGTTAAATAGTCCTTCTTGAGAAAACCCAGACCGCCGCGACCAGAGATGGGGCCCGATACCAATTTTAATGCCGGGCCACCCCTCCAATTGCATATTTTTATGCCGTCGTTTCAGCACATTTGCAATTGTAAAAAAAAAAAATGGAGAAAATAATTTTTTTCGGAAAAACTTTTTTTTTTAGTTACGAAAGCGTGCATCTGATTTTATTTTCAGGTTATTTGTATCGCCAGATGATTTTAATATTTTTTTTTACACAAACCAACAAGTTTGAAAACAGAAAAACACAATTTTTGATATTTGGTTCGACAAAATTCAAAATTAATAGTTTGAAATCGCATTCACATGTAATATTGCATTGTTTAGTTGCTTATAACTGAATTTTTAAATTTTAATGTAAATTTAAAAACTGTAATTCGAAGTTTTTGTAAAAATATATTTTTAAATACAGTATCTGGATACAGAAAAAGTTGGATAACTTTTCATGTCTGAGATAAGTGTCCCCGGGCTACTTGATTCTTGTTCGTAAAGTGCAAGAGACATTTGTCAATGACAGTTTAGACCCTGTTTTATGTTTGACGAGTTTCTGGATAGCGGTGCATTTTCCTTTGCGCAAGCGTGTTTCATTCATTAGTGTTTGTACAAGCAATTGTTTCATTTTGAGAATTGGCAATGGAAAGCGGATTTTTTTTTTGAAAAACAGCTTTTTTTTAGTTTTTGATGAAATCATTCACACTATTACTGGAAAAACATGTTCATAACCTTACGGGCCCCCCCCAAAGCTTCGGGCCCCTGTACTAGAGGTCCAGTATCCCCCCCTCAAACGGCGGCCTTGAGAAAACCAGTTAGAGCCACTATTTGGACATCAGAGTTTATTCATTGACAGCTATTTTCAGACAACTCAGTTCAAGCAACAATACAGCATGGGTAGACACAGAAAGTAATTTTTTTTGCGAACTTATTTTTCATAAAATTAAACTATTTTAAAATGATTTGCTTAGAATTCATCAAAGATGCCTTCTGTAATGTTATTTTGCAAAAGTAAAGTCAAGTAAGGTCGGATTTTGCTCACATATCTGCAAAATATTCCATAAACAGGACATTAAATAACTTAATAAATATGGCAATGGTGAACTATTTTAAGCCTAAAACGTATGTAAACCATTCCAAGTGAGAGTTTGAAGCAGATAAAAATTGAAAAAAAATTGTTAAAAAAAACTTGGGCATAAATAGGTTAATTAAATACATGACTTCATCTTTTTTTTTTTTTTCATGACTGGTTAGGGGTTTACTATTTTTTGACATATAAGTTCATAATGTTTTATATTGAAGACCACATTGTAAAATAATGTATTTTCTTTTTATGCATAGGAGGGAAATATCAATAAGCAATAAATCTGTATAAATAAAACAGAATATATATGTGAGTGTGTGTATGTTCCTTATACAAATCCACAGTTTACGTCGGTCGGATCTGGTACAAATTTGGCAGGGAGGTATTTGCCTACCCGCGAGGGGTCAAGGGGTGTTTTCGAACTTGAAAAAAGTACTGAACCCTTGGATTTTACCTTGGAATACCTTTTAAGGGGATTTCCTTCTGAAGGTTTTGAAAACTTCTGACCGCTAATTGCAAGAAAGTAAAAATCAATTTTAAATTGGAGTTATTTCTATCGCCTGCACGAGCATGAAAGAAATGAACTAGCATGAAAGAAATCATTGACAAGAAAAGGTGTTGTCGTTTCTTTTCTTGAATATAAACAAGTAAATTCTTGCTTTTCCTGTTGTGGGAGATTTAAAACTTTCTTGGTGATTGACAAATGTTTCGTACTGCGTGCCGGCAAAATATCGACTTTAATCTATATAATCTGACATGTGTCACTTGACTTGACGTAACTTTTATTCTCAATGTAGACGTGGCATAGCCCAGCCACACGGCTAGTTGAATAATAAAAAACACATGCCAGTTAGTATTCTATTTGATTTAAAATATGATGTTGTATAATGTAACTCAGGAAACTTGATGCCTTGGGCATGCTTATTTGTTTTTAGGTTTGTAACACAGTCAGAAATTATCTTCTGGGTAAGGTTTTTGGTTATCTGTCTTGATTTGCATATAAACCACGGATTTCTAACATATTGTATACCAGTAATTAAACATGTTTTCAAAATTTTAAAACTTTCAAAAAGTCTTCTCGTGCTAGTTATTTGCAACAACGTGCCATGCATGCCATTGGTCTTCCCTTATGTATATATTCAGTACCTATTATATTACAAAATATACCACACATATGTAAAAACAATTTCTTACAACCAGGTGGGGGATATCCTTTAAAGATGGGGTGATTAAATTATACTAAACTCTGTAATATTTTTGGTAGATACTTAAAAAATAATGTATAATTAAGAGAGGTGACATGTGTAAGCAAGGTATTATTGTATTTTAAGTCTGTATTTGGCCTTGCTGATTCTTTTTAATTTTGTAGATTCTTGCTGATGCAAGCTGAGACATGCTTGCTGATGCGAGCTGACATGCTTGCTGATGTAGATACTTAAAAAAAATAATAGAGAGGTGACATGTAAGCAAGGCATTACTGTATTTTAAGTCTGTATTTGGTCTTGCTGATTCTTTTTAATTTTGTAGATTCTTGCTGATGCTGCAGAAGGAAAGCTAAAAATTTTAGTTGGGGACATTATGGACCTCAATTTAGAAAACATATTTCCCAGGTAAATCTAAAATAAACATCCGCCAATTTTATTTTCTAAAGTAGTTTAAAGTATTATCATAAAGCCTTACATCGACCAATTCATTTGTAGAGTATTTAAATAACTGTTACCTTAAGCAATTAACTTTGTTAATTTCTATTCAACTTACGTGTTTGAAATTAATTTTAGTTTTGTTAGGTTAAAAGTTTTCTAATAATAATAATACAGGGTTGGCAAAGTTTTTCCCACTCCCGGTAAATACCATGGTAAAAACCGGTATTTACCGTCCTGGGAAATACTATGTTTTTCCCACATGGGAAAAACTGATTATTTAAAACATAAATTCAAAGCAATCTTTAAAAATGTCAAAATTTAATTCTAAGTAAATAGCTTGAAAGATTAAAAAAAAAAAAAAAGAAGATCTATGAAATCGAACAATAGAGTAAGTTTATTTGAATATTTATATACCACAAATAGTCCCAAACATTTACCAATCGTATTTGTATTCTTCACATTGGATTTTAGCATCATGTAACAAAATATAGTCTATTTCTAATCTTGTTTTGGATGAAAGAAAAATTAGAAAAAATACGCTCCAGAGATGCTGATGATGTAGGACATCCCTGAAGATGTTCGATTAATTGGAGAAATTCTGCATCTATTCCAGTTTTACTTAAATTCCTCAACCAAAGTGCACGATCATTTTCCTCCTGATCTTGTGATAACTTTTCACCTTTACATATAATTCATCAGGTGTGCCAAAAAATGGACAGGGGTCATTGCTTTATCAAACCTAGATTTCATTTTGCTTAAATATGGAATGAGTTCTTTACATTTTGTAAATATTACACCTTACACCAAACCAAAATTGTAAAAAAAATTGTGTTTAAAAGATCAACGTAAAAAGTAATAAAATTTTTATTTAAATTTGAACACAAATTATTTATAGCTTCTCTTGATGACACTGATATTTTTAAGTTAAATAATTTTATTTTATTGTGTTCCAAAAATTGTGGAAATTAATCATTATAAAACAACTTTATGAGCAAATTTTATGCTTTTTGCAATAATTCCTATTTTGTTATGTCTTTTTTTTCTGCAGAATAATTTTAAACCTAATGAAAATTTGTATAATAACTATATATTTCTAGCTTTAGTTTTACACATCAGACAGAAAAATCCAGTATATTGTTTACATATTGTCATTTCCTAGTATTTACCAGTTTTTTCCGGTATTTACCAGTTTTTCCCGGTATTTACCAGTTTTTCCCGGTGGGATGGGAAAAACAAGTTTTGGACGGGAAAAAGCCAACCCTGTAATAATAACTGAAACTCTAAAAGCTAGTACTGCATTAAGCTGAATAAAATAAATTGCCAACCTGTGTCATTACAGGTTTTCGTATCTGTATTTCACAAAAATCACTAGTTTAACTTTTGTTTTTTCTTTCGTTAGTTTGTTGATAACTAACTTTTCTGAATTGAAATTCGGCCGTACAGTAAATTCTCATTTATAATAATTATTCTTTCACCTTTTGTGGTCTCCTTTTTCAGGGTAAATATTTGCTGCATGCAGAAAAATTTCAAAGGCGTTATTGGTGGTTTTTATCTTTTAAAGATATTTTTTACATTTAATGCAATAATTTTCAGCTATGAGCCTGTATGTGCTGTGTCATTGACTTTTTTTAGCTATTGCATGCGCTAGCATAATTTTTTACTTATTTTTCCGATGATCTGCAGTTTTCGTTTGTCCACGGTTACCGTGGCACCCTATTCCGTATTTATAGTTGGCTTCCGCTCTAGAATTGCTTGTTACTCTTTAACCCATTTATGCCCAGTAGCCCAAAAACGGGACGCTTATTAGTTATTGCATACAAAAACCTGTAAAGGGTATATCATTTTACTAAAGCTGTTTTTCACAAGTTAAACAGTTCTTCTTGAGAAAACCAGTTAGAGCCACTATTTGGAAATCAGAGTTTATTTATTGACAGATATTTTCAGACAAATCAGTCAAGCAACGATCCAGTATGGGTAGCCACAGAAAGTAATTTTTTTTTGCGAACTCATTTTTCATAAAATTAAACTATTTTAAAATGATTTTCTTAAAATTCATCGCAGATGCCTTCCGCAATGTTACTTTGCAAAAGTAAAGTCAAGTAAGGTCGTATTTTGCTCACATATCTGCAAAATATCCCATAAACAGGACGTTAAATAACTTAATAAATATGGTAGCGGCGAACTATTTTAAGCCTAAAATGTATGTAAACCATTCCAAGTAAGAGTTTTAAGCAGAAAAAAATTGTTAAAAAAAACTTGGGCATAAATAGGTTAGTGCAACTGTCTTGTTTAATTTTTTTTTTTTTAAATTATTGATGTATAAGTCTTCCTGCCATCTATTGTTATCTTGCTATCATTTTGGTGTCTTAAAAAAGGCTGTTATGAAATTTTGATTTTATGTTTCACACTGAACATTTTGTTATGGTGCATTAATAATAGTCATTTGTTTTCTATCAGGGAAATTGCTCGTGAATGGACCCTCCATCCGCCACCTGCCTACATCATTGGCAATTTACCATTTAATGTATCAACCCCATTAATTATCAAGTGGCTGCGACACTGTGCGGATCGTACCGGGCCGTTTGTTTACGGGAGAACAAAACTTGCCCTCACATTTCAGCGTGAAATTGCACATCGAATGGTAGCCAACCCTGGTTCAGACATGAGATGCAGACTGTCTGTTGTTTGCCAATATTTGTGCTTCGTGGACCACATGTTTACGATTCCAGGTGGGTTCAGCTTGATTTCGTGAAAAACACATTAGTCTTTTAAATTTAAGTTTTATTTTGCGAGATTTCCTTTTGTGCTATTTATCATTAATACAATAAAACGTGTGCGCTGATGTTTTTTTCACCAGAATATTTTTTGTAGGAAACACCTCTAGTTACTTTCAACCAGGGCTGTATTAAGAAGGTGGGTTTTTAAGGTTCAAACCCCCTCCAAACTTTTTCAAAACTGTTCCAAAAAATGCTTTTTAATGCTCTTTTTTGCTGAAAAATAATATTGTTTCTATTTCATTTTAATATTCTTATTTACTATTCAATTTCATTTGAAAAATGAAATTTTCATCATTGAATGATAGCACAAATTCATTGATTTACCTGCAGTATTTATCTTTATTGTAGTTTTTTCAAGCATAATTTCATACTCAACAATACTTTTTAACTGGGGTGAAGATGCTCATGTTAATGCCCCATAAGCATCTATTGTAACAAAAAGCAATTGAATATAGAACATGACATCAAATTTATTTATCATATAGGTTTCACGAGAAATGAGTTGGTCTAACCCTCCCCGAAACAATAGTCTGCTTACGGCAGGGTTGTCATTTCGTCCACTTTTTTGCAAAAAGTCCGGGACACCAGAAGAAATGGACAAAATGAAAAAAAAAATCTAAATTTATTAGGGGGAGAATTTATAAAACGAAAAATATCAGCTTCATAACACGAGAGGTTGCCGAAGTCTCGAAATATTTCAGAAGTCACCACAAGGCAAAAGGGTTTTTAAATTCCTATGGTGGTGTAATACCTCAGCTGCCCAACGAAAGTCGGTGGAACTATTTTTATTTCCACTTTTATATTTTATATACACCTTTATTATTGGCAATGAAACTCCTTCACAACAAATAAGCATCTTAAAATTATTTACTGCTGAGTGTGCTCTCATAAGCATTAAATCTTATCATTAATATTCATTTATTTTATACAGATACTATATTTTTATAGTATCTGTTGCTTATTAAATATTTGTTTGTATACATAATTATGTGTGCTAATTTTGATAATAAAACTATTACCTTATTGAAAAAAATCAATATTTTAAAACATTACTTTTAAACTTTGGATTTTTTAATCAAAAACTGTAATTTTCTTTAAAATGAACAAAATGCTATTTTGTCCGGGGCGGTTTTTTCCGCCCTGGACAAAATCAAACAACCTTGGCTTACGGCCCTGCTTTTAATACCTTTTGACTTTATGTTTGCCCAGGGGTGATTGTGAGCTCATGAAAAAATACCTGAAAGTTTTAAAGAGAATATGTGTGTGGGGGGGGGGGGGGCGTTTTTTTAAAAGCAAGACCCCTATTTAAGCACACCTAATTTTATAATTATACATATTTAATAATTGCCTTTCATAAATAAACAAGACACATTTCATATATTCGAATAGTTTCAAATAGTTTTTAGTCAAAATATTGTGCATGCATTTAATTCAATTGTAAATGAGTAATACAGTTATTTTTGCGCAGGTGTTGTACAAATTATCTCCAAAAAAATATTTTAGAGAGACAGTAAAATTCTAACATAATTGCTGTTTGTTGTGCGAAAATATTTTTATAAAGTTATGAAAGTTGCATTTGTTACTGAAAATATGGAAAGAATTTATCAGTACCTATAAATCTAACCAATACAATATGACCTGAGTCAAAGATTTCATATTTATTAACACTGAAGTGAAAAACTATTTAAAGATGTTATGTATGTGTTAAAAAACTTAATTTTATTGTTTTAACTAAAACAATAAAATTCAGCCAGAGATTCAGCATTTAAGTCTTTGACATTCGACACTCGTAAAAAGCATGGAATTTTGTTTAAAACTTTTATTTTAATGATTTAATTAAAATAAAAAGAAATGTTATTTGTTTGCCTTTCAACAAGGAATAGCAAGCATCGAAAATGAGAGAAGATTCTCACAGCGGATGTAAAGAGATCGCAATTTTCAAAATTTAAAGCCTTAGAAGTATGGAAATGGCATATAAAAGAATTCAAATACACTTCAGATTTACTATTAAAAGCTCTACGATAAACACATTATTTTTACTATCCACATAATTGAAGCAAAAATAAAATTAAATCAGAGCATCAAATTTCAACTTTTTGATATTTAGATTTTTATAAGACAGAATTTTGTTCGAAAATTTTTAATTTATGATTTTTCAATATAAATAAAAAGATATTTCATTTATTTGTCTCCTAACTAAAGGTAATAAGCATCAAAAGTGAGAAAAATTCGATTTTTATATTGGATGCAAATCGATTGCATTTTTTAAAATGAAGGCATCAAAATAAAAAAGGATGCAAACAAAATAATTTATTAAAGTTAAAAAAAAAAATTAGAATGGCATCTCAACATTTCTATTCGATGATTATTAGTGATTATCGGTAAAATCACCGAAAATTCGAAAAATAAAAAAAAAATACCGAAGGTGGAAAGATAAAAAAGCATAATTAAAAATATTTTATTTCCGGTATTTTAGAGCATGAAAATACCTGAATCGATCACGAAAATACCGGAAATCCGGTAAAATACCGGAACACAATCACCCCTGTGTTTGCCAATGGTGAAGGAACGTATATATTAAAACTTTTTAAAAGCAGCCGATATGTTGGATGATAATGCTGAAAACATTTAGAAGGGACCACAAAAGAGAGCAAATTGTAGTGCATTTTATTTATCTAAATATTCACTAGGATTGTCTTCTCAGCTGAGCCAATATTTAGAAAAGTGCCAATTTGAAGTTGGAGTTTTCTGAAAAAAAAATTTTTTTGCAGAAAAAAACTAATATTGGATTTTAAGTCTAAATTGGGTCTAAATGCAAGAAAATAAAAGGGGGGAGGTCAAGGAAGTTATTTACTCCCTCCTTAGATTACTCACTTTTAAGCCGTTACAGATCTGATGAATGTTACAGATCTGATGTTAATATGACTTACATATTTGAGTTTATGCTTTCAGTTTTCGTTAACATCTCTAAATATGATATCATTTCTTTGAATTTTTAACATAGAATCAAGATCATTATATTAAAATATATATATTAGGCTAAAAAATCAAATTTCATTACAAAAAAGCATTTCTTGGAAATAAAAATGAGCGATAAGGTTTTTAGATAAAATAAATTATGAGGTTACCAAATCCAAGCTAATAAAACATTTGTTTTGTTTTGAAACAACACACAACTTCAACTTTTTCAACACACAACTCTGCTGCTTGCTTTTCTTTAATTAGTTGCAGGAAATTTAATTTCTTGATCAGAAATTCAAATTTAGCATGCTAGTTATTATCTAGTTATTTAGCGAAGTTATGAGAAATTGAAGCACCAAAAAAAAAATAAATAAATAAATAAATAAATAAAATAATAATAATTAATTAACTTAATTTCTGCAGTGTCAATTTTTCTTATTTTACTAACTTCTATTGTTAGGTCATACAAACCACAAATGAAGCAATTGTACTAAAACTCATTGCTTTTCATTTTTTAAGAACAAAAATATTCAATATATATGGCTAAAACCTATGATTTTTGCTTTTTATAATTCTGAAACGTGTGAGTTAGTTCTGTAACACATTCGCTGTTTTTCAATGTTACCGCTCTGACTGTTACCGATCTGACAAACTGACAAAGTTTTTTTTTTATTTCCGAGTCGATCGCACTAAACCAAAATCAAACACGTGGTTTTTTCACTTGTAATAAAGGACTATACTTATATATAAAATAATTTTTAAAATAATAAAAACTGCGCATTTTAGAGCGTGTTACCGATCTGATGACTCAAATGACACACATTTTATAAAATCACTTTAAAAAATCTTACCTACAATTTTAGATGCAGAAATGCAAATTTTTAATTACGATTCAATAAAACATCCCACCAGGTACTCAGTATCACGTGGTATAGGTGCAGGAAATGATTTTGGGGGCCTAAACATAGATCGGAAGTTATTGTTACCACTCTGACGGCGGAACTTGGGACACGCTTATTTCGCATTCCCTAGAAAATCAGAAATCGATTAAAACAAAAATGAAGTAAAATATTAACAAAGGGGTCAAAATAGAATCGTTTTCTGTGCAAGTGCATTTTTTTGCGAAGTTAGAAAGTGTGCATGACCTGTTTGCATGCTAAGCTTTGCTACTGGGGACACGTTACCGATCTGATTTTTGATGTATAAAAACAATATTTTCTGAAGAAAAACAAAATTTTTTTCTGATGTTATTACATGAAATGAAAGCAGAACCTTATCTTCTTTCTGGGGAATTTTTTTTTTTTTAACTAGTTATTGAAATACTAGGGAAAATTCGCTTGGGACTCAAATTGGCACTTTTCTAAATATTAGCTCAGCTCCCTAGGACTTTTATATATTTCATATATCTTGTTGTTTTAAGTATGTTTATTTTATATTTTAATTATGTTTGAGTTTATGTATTGCTTCAATGTGACACATTAATGGGCTCTGTAAGCTCTGTAATTTCCTATACAGGAGCTGTCCGGGCATATTTTTTGACATTTTCGTATGATTGTAATACTATTGCTCTGGAAATGAATCTATCACTCTGGTTTAATGGAGGACCAGTTGAAATTTGTATTTTTCTGATAAATCACGAACTGGGGACGAAGTCCCCTTGCTGTTTTTATAAGCAGGGGATTGTCGCCAGGGGACTTTATTTTCACTTAGTTGCATAATATTTGCAAAATAAATTGGAAGGTAATTAGTTACAAAACTGCTTATAAATTTAGGCACAAATAATGGAAATGATAAATAATGTTTCATAATTAAAACTAATAAACATTTATAAAATCACTTGCCAGAGAATTATTTTTGCAAAACCAAGATACATATTTTCATCACAAATGTGGCTCTGAAACTGAACAAAGTGGCGTTTCAACACTGTTGTCAGCAATTTCAGCAAATGGGTACTAGTTCAATCAAAACCCTAAATTTTTTCTTGGTTCCTAAGATTTTAGTTTTTGTCAGCTGCTGGTTATATGTGTAATTTTGCTACAAAAAGTTAAATAATGCATGTTAAAACCAGATGGGGAATTGAAGATATTAACTTAATAGTCATAAATTCGCTATATGCTGCTTTCCTATAGATGGGTGCGACTATATGAATATATGTATGTGTTACAGAAAATTACATTGTTATTTAAATTATTTTAAGTTATTATTGTTATTAAATTATTTTAGGAAAAGCTTTTTTTCCAAAACCTGAAGTTGATGTTGGAGTTGTAAAATTCGTACCAAGAATAAAGCCATTAATTAATCAACCAT